>DWQK01004514.1:0-10368 GCA_018231225.1 Noctuana stator
GGCGTCAGTCGTCGTAGCGCTCGGCCGCCTCGGTGGCGGTCTCGGCGGGCGGCAGCGCGCGGCGCGACGAGTCGGAGCTGCCGGCGTCCGAGTGCGGGGAGGGCGTGCGGGCGCGCCCCTCCGCATCGCTCGAGCCCGGCGCTTCTGTAAATTCAAATACAAATTGTTTAACTTCGATCATTTAACCGGTCGCCGGCCAACTGCAGACGGTGAGGCGCCAAACGATTGTGATGCGGTCTCTCTACAAACTAAGCTTAGTACGATCGATCCTCATACTTCTGATCATCCGAGTAGCCAGCGGTAGCGTACAGGTGTAAAATGTTTGTTTCTTTACAATAGAGTAATCGTTCATCTTTTTACATCTCCATACAACCTACACTAGAGACTTACGGTCGGCAGAAGCCGCCGACGGCGGCAGCGAGGCGGGCGAGGAGGGCGAGGAGGGTGAGTCGGCGAGCGGCGAGTGGCGCTGCTTCTTGGCGGCGGGGTCGTCGCGAGCCTCGCGCTCCTCCACTTGCGCCGGACACTCCAGGTGCACCAGGTGGAACACCTGCACATTTAAATTTATTTGTATACGTGGATTACTGCAGGAATACCATACAATGCCATTCAACCCAATTCATACAGCATAGGACATTAAACCATCTGTTGTTTTATAAGGAAAATATGGATATTATTATTGCTGAAATGAATTGAGTTTGATAACCACTCAAGACATAAATTGTTAACCAAGGTAAAAAAAATATATAGAAACCGTAATAGTTACCTCATTCACAGAGTTGTTAGTGCCAACGACACGGATGATCGACACTGGACGCGGCGAGAAATAAATCACTTGCCATGACCTGCAACACACCAACACTACTATCAGGTAGACCGCGACAGATACAGTTAGTGCTCTCGTGTACATAAATGATTAATTTTATAATTAAATATTTCTTAAATATGTATGTATGATTTTTCATAAAGTTCTCAGAATGCATGAAAAGTTTACTAACGCACACTACGGCAACATGTTGGACTATGGTCTAAAGTTTTAATTCGACTCGTGGTCCACAGTACAAACTAAGATTCAGTGTGTAAACCTGCAAGCGTCGCGCGTCCGGTCGGCGACCATGTCCCAGTGCCAGTAGTTGAGCGACACCTCGACGTAGTAGGAGTAGTGGCGGTAGTCGCAGTCCCACAGCAGCATGCGCAGCGACGACAGCAGGTAGGGCTGCGCCAGCTGCACCACGATGGCGCCCGAGCCCAGCTGGTGGCACGTGTAGCCCTGCTCCCAGTCGTAGTGCTCCGTGTCGCCGTTCAGCAGCGCGTTGCGGGAACGACTGCACACATCACACACAACATTGCACTCACAATGTGGGACAAAAAAAAACGGATAAAATTGTACTAAATGTAATGTTAGTGAGCTTGTGTGCATTAGTGCGATTTCACGATTTAGAAATGTACATGAAATAGATTGTAATAAATTCTTTAAAATGTTTCCATGCTATTGTTGTCTATTATCAAACTCGTACTCGTAAAAGTCAATCAATGAAATGAAGGAATTGAAAGTAATGTATATTTGTAAGACTCACCTAATCCCTTCAATGACAACAGCGGACAGGTCCACAGTGGCCACGTTGTGCACCGGCTTGATGAGGCCATCGCACAGCGGGGGCACTCGGGACGTGTGCATCGCCTCCAGCGCGACTGCGTGGAACACCTGGTAATATATTCAATTATGTCTTTACTGATGAGCGGTAAAACAAACTCGCGATATAAGGTGACAAAAAAGTAAAACTTCTTACATACTTTTAATGTTTTCCTTACAGACCTTATTGACAGTGTTGCTGGTGCCGACGATCTTGATGTACTGAACGACGCGGGACTCGAAGTACAGGTTCTGCCAGGAGCGGCAGAAGTAGTTGCTGTGGTCCACCACGCGCACCCAGTCCTTCTGGTCTACGGACACCTCGATGTAGTACGCGTACGATCTGGAATTGCATGCCACCACATTGACTGCATTGATCGATTGAACAACGATTTTTTATCCTGGCAACCAAATTTTATTGTTCTAGCAAATAAACAGACCAGCTACAGATATATGCAGGTGTTGCATTTTGACAGGTCAATAAAAAAATTTTGAGGACCCATGTGGTGTAATTGTGCGCGTGTACGTGCGTACGTGCGTGCATGCGAGCGTGCCCGTGTGTGTGGTGCAGTACTGGCCTGTTGTCGCGGTCCCAGAGCAGCAGGCGCAGGTGGTTGAGGATGGTGGTGGTGGCGAGGCGCACGACGATGCCGGGGTTGTCGGGCGCGTCGGAGATGGTGTGGCGCGTGTAGCCGCGCTCCATGTCGTAGTTCTCCGTGTCGCCGTCCAGCAGCGCCGACCGCATGTCGCCGAAGATGACGCGCGCGCCGCGCTTCGCCGTCGCCACGTTCTCTTCTGGCACTGCCCACGTTATCAACGGTCAGGTTCAGGTTATCGTTGCTCTAACTTTTTTACAGGTACAAAAGGCTAAGTCAACTGTATTTTTTCAGTTATGCCCGATTAGTTTCGTTATTGACTAGCCAAACACCGTTCAAGTCGCGACTGAAGCTATCCAGTCGGATATTACCGAAAAATAATCGAATAAAAACTCGAATCATCCAGCTGAAGGTGGGTGTGTTAAGTACACTGTTGTATACACGAAAAAAAGAAGAAAAAAGTCTAAGTATATATAGATTAAACAGAAAAAACGAACATAGCAAGCCTCGGTGTCGGAGGTCAGTGCTCTTGGTCTGCGTCTTCTCCTGTATGGCGTCGAGCAGCATGTCGGGCGTGACCAGCGCGAACGGCCGCACCACCGTCAGCAGCTCCTCAAGGCTCATCAGCGTCAGGCGGACGCACTTCAGGATCTTCTCCTGGGACAACATTCAACCAGATGTTTTAGTCAGGGACAACTCGAACTGGTCGGGGAGGTGGCTATATACTTTGCAGGAATTTTATTGCCAATAACACAATAAAAAAAGCAACTGCCACTCCCGGAACGAGTTGCAGAAAATAATAGGTAATTGGTAAGAATTAAAATAGCTTAGAATTATGAAAGAAAGAATACGTAGCGACAATGTTACCTGCATCACGCCACCATCTGCCTTCACCCATTGTTGGTTCGCATTGAACCAGTTGCAAACCGCTTTGAAAATGTCCACCTCGGGCGCGAAGAACGAATCCCTCTCCAAAAGACCTTGAAGGGCTTCCTAGAAAGAAGTTTTAACTAAGAACTAGTATTGTTTGTTCAGTAAAATGACTAAATCATATAATATGTGAAATATATAAAAGCAAATTTAATACTTACCACAGAGAGTTGCAAGAAGGACTCGTGCTGGAGCACATCTGAAGCATTCCTGTCCAGGAAATTGTAGCAGTAGTCCATCAAAGCATCCAGACCATACAACCTATAACAAGCATAGGTTTTGAATTATTTTTATATAAAATTAAAATCCTCAAGCTCTGAAGTACTCAACATTATTGACATCTAAGGCTGTGAAAACTATGACAAAAATATGAATACCAATAAAATCCACAGTAAACTTGCTGTTCTTTATTGACATTACTAGACACTAAGACACTCTACTGGTTGTATGTTAGCGAGTCCGCATAATGCATTTTGTTTTCAAGTTAATTTTGCTATCATCTTCGCTAAATTCTAGTAGCTACTCTTGACAGGGTCTTGCAGCACTCTACAACAGATATGTCATAACAAATCTTTACCTGGCAGCATCAAGGACTGCACAGACATTCCTCAGAGCGAGCACTTGTCGCAGGTAGTCAGAGATAGCGGTTTCCAACTCCTGAAAGTTGAACTGGTGTGCCAAGCCCAGCATGTCGAGCACTGTGTCCTCTCGGAGGAGGGACAGACCCATATGACCTTCAAAATGAACAATATCAAAATGTAAACTTAAAAATTACTGTGACAAAAATCAATGGAGTTTTTATGTGTTTAATTCAATGTGAAATTCATTTGACTTATTTTACTATTGAATTGTTTAATTATTTAATTAAAATAAATTACATTAAATGTAAAAGTGAATGTTACCTGAGTAAACATATCGCAACAGTGCTTTGAAGGCTTGCAAAGGTGCTTGCAACTCCACTTCTGACTGAAACAAATAATTTTCAAAATATTACTTAAGACACACCTTAAATTAGCACAATGTATTTTTAGGCAAGTGTAGTCTATGCTAACAATACAAAGCTGAAGAGTTTGTTTGTTTGTTCGAATGCGCTAATTTCTGGAAATACAAATTGGATTTAAAAAATTATTTTTGTGTATGATAGCTATATTTATGAGGAAGGTTATAGGCTATCAAGCATTAAGTTACAATTCTTAACGCGGGTGAAACCGCGGGGCACAGGTAGCAGAATATAATATCTCAATAGTGAGACAATGCTTTATGTGTTAACAATGTTAAAGGTAAAACAAACATGAAATTCTTGAAAGATATAGTCCACCAACCAGCGCCAGCTGTGCAGCAAGTGTGGGCTATGGCAAAGCACCTAATTCTGGATTGCTGATGATGAACAGTGTACCAGCTAACTTACCTGGTTAGCCTCCCTCATGCCCCCATACAGCAATGCCCTGAAGTAGTCACTGCTGGCTGCCAGTATAACCTTGTGTGCTGGGATGCGTTGCCCCTCCACAATGAGGGTGACATCTGAGTACTCCGAGGACAGACACAAGGACCCTATGTGCTCGGAGAGATGGCCTAGTATGTTAGAAATTGGATCTATTAAAGACTTAACTATGTTTTAAGGTAACTTTTATGTTATAATTTCTTCAGAAAGTATGTGTGTATTATGCAAAAATCACTTAGTGGTATCAAACTTACTGATATGCTCAATGTCTCCAACCCTGGAGCTGGTGCTGCTATTCACAGACATGTATGAGTGCTGGCTGCTCATGTTGCACAATCAACATCACACACAAGAGATCTGCAAAAATAATTTTAGATCATTATTGGTTGGATAGGTAACTGGTATTAAGTAAATAATATTTAAGACTTTTTTAAGACTATTAAAATGCAATATTGTATTAAGATTTTGAGTCAATCCATCAATTACTTTCAGAGATTTGCAAACAAATGTATGGAATCTAAGTTTTATAATCATTTACATTCATTGTGCTGTTTGTTGTACTGCACGTCATGGAATAAATGATCTGTGAGGCTCAAATGATTCTCAGAATACAAAGACCATTCTAAATATTTGTTATACTAACATAGAAAAGATACAAATGTAAAATATACTGTAAAATTCTATCAGTAAGCTAATACATTCAGCTTTTTGTTTTGAATGTTCTAAAACTAATACTTTAGTAACAACTTAATCCTCTAGTGTACTGCACTTACTCATCTAAATGAAACTGAATGTACTGTAAATAGGTACGTCGCAATCAATTTCCCTTTCATCGACATACGACGCAAGGCAATGTACAAACAAAAAGTATGAAAGGAAAAGGCACTCAAATTTGTATGTTATACTTTTTACAATATTAAGAGAGTTTGGTACAATATAATCCCATTACTATTGAATAAACAAACAAATGTTATCACATTGGAATTATTGTAAGCTGCGTAATGGATCTCAAAGTTCAAAGCATTCACTCTACTCTTAGTTTAAACGACTTAAGAAAAGGAAAAAGAAACAGTCGTCATTTATATACCTGACTGTTTTTAAAAGACCTTAGCCGAGTCATGCTATTATTTAATCTGAGTATACGTAAATAAAAAAAATAATAAGACCTTCCGATAAAAAATAAACCACTAACCGTAGATACTAGCGTTATTAATGAGTGCACGAGTAGCAAGTTGCAAGCATCAAGTCACAAAACAAAACAACACTCCAACACCGTAATTTAGCAAAATACGCATCATCCAATTTAACAACGAAGGGTTAAATCCACGCTAGGACTACATTACAACATCAACAAAAACCCTTTCGAAAGTTTTTTACCCCAAAAAATATAAAAAAAACATTACGTGTAAGAGTAGACAGAACTCCCAGCACGCGATTACAAATACAAATGTCATTAAATGTCAAAAGTCCTAAATCACATAAATGTCAAGCTGTGATGTCAAGTGTCAAACATTTACGATTGTTTTTTTATTTTTTTATCAACTTGAGGTAAAAATGTTAAGAGTGACAACCTCACAGCGATATCTAATAGCGATTATCTTACTTTTGCGTCTATGCTTTTGCCTAGTGTTAAGTTTGCTTGTCAGTGTGTTATCAAAAAAATTATATTATACAAACGTAGGTGATACCAAAAAACTGTATACAAAATACATACATACTTGACCTTTCGTCAGTAGATTAATATTGTAGTTTATACTGTTTATAGCACGCAGTACAAACCTCAAAGATACTAACATACGACGGTAGTGTCCGTATTGGTATCGTCGATACTTCGCTATAAATATTGTATCGTATCAGCTGAAGTACGTATAGATGCAATCCTAGTTTATATAACAGCTGTATTTTAATATTTTCTAATTTAAAAACAGCTAATTTCTAAAGGACATTTAGTTAAATCATGTTTTTAAACTAATAATAGTAGTAGTAGTAGTTATCAACGACCTTATTCTCTTCTTTCCTTACCTATTGCAGAAAATGAAAAATAGCCATTGGTTCCGAAATTTTTATTAAATTACAGAACAGTTTAGAATAGTCCATGCCAGTGATAATGGCACCTTTCTTACATAAAGAATGTGTGTAAAACTAACACTAATACATTATCGTAACTTTGTACATGGCCACTGCAAAAATAGTGTAGTAACCTATGATGTGATAAAGTCCAATTTTATTTACAATTTTTAACAAAATAGAAATAATTTCACGTCAATTATATATCCACGCAAAAACTTTAACATTTTCAAAGACCACCAGCGATAAAATACAATACCTTTTATTGAGCTACAATTTTATTATTGTTCTATTGAGTTTGGTAGTACTGCGTATGTTGTTCATTTAATTTAAATCACGTTTTGACAGCTCATTAAAATATAATGGGTCTGTGAATAAAAGTATCTCAATACAAATAGTTGTCTGATAGAGAAATAGTTGTCTAAAGTAGAGTCTTGCTGTTTGTTTGTGGAACACAATGGTTTAGCATAATGAAAAAATAAATATAAAATCAGTTTAGAGATAACCTAAGACGAAGCTACTAATATACTGCTTTTCCTTCAAAACATACAATTACGTATTTAATGACGAGTTTCAACATTAAAAATAATTGTACACACGACGAAAATAAACACTTAACATAATTATGTAATAACTTTATCATAAAATTAAAATAAAATAGACATCTCATAAGCCTTCGTCCAGAAAAACAGCTACTTAATTACATGGCTTTAAACATTGCATTAACATGCCTAATATAAAGGAATTTTTTAAACTAATTTTCGCTTTTTGAAAATATACAGACTATAACACAGATCACTATACAACTGAACATAACAATATATATACTGTAACAAATTTGTTTTCTAAAAAGCTGAACATACTAAAATGGCTACATTCATTCAACTAGTCCACGAGACCAAAGTTTATCAGTTAGCTTAACTATTGGTCTAAAAATTATAAAAATGTAACACTTCATTGATTATGATAACACAATGAACATTTATTTCAAATGCCTTCAATAAAACAATTATTTTTTTTTTGTATGTTATGTGTTCAACACTGAAATTATTTAATGACAGCGGTTAATGCATACTAGCGTGACCAAAGACGAACCATTTTCGCAATGAGTGTGGCTTTAGTTACAACCGCCGCAGTTAATACAGATGTTTAAAACACTACACAATACTGTAATACATTTTTCCATAGTAGATACTTACAAAGGCAAATCATAAAGTAATATAAACACAAAAATAAATTATTGATCGCATGTGTAATGATTGAGCAAAATATGTATAAAATAATTTGTGATCTGAGATCTCCATTCTGTCACACACTAATATCAACACTTAGGTAACCAAGCAAGGCAGTCATATAGTCCTGTTGAAAAGTAATGTTTCGATTTAAACATGATTTAAATAACAGGAATATTAGTACTAGTAAGAATTCTTTGCTCTAGCTGTATTACCAAGCTGTATTTCTCGTATTATAAAACTAAATTGCACAAACATACCCTATGAACTATTATTTACAAATTAAAAAAAAAACTAAATGGTGACTGAATTCGTCATGCACTAGATTAAGGTTTTAATTGAATTGTTAATATCATCTTTGGTTCCATTTCGTGATAAAAATTATATTGTAAAAAAGAATGTTGATACATCAAGAGTAACAAGTCCTAATTTTGAAGAATATACTTAGTAAATACACAGCAATGTTGATATTTGAAGATTGTATACGATCACAACCTTGAACCTGCAGAATATAGCACTGCTGGTGCTTAATATATATAACGTTGTTAAAGCAAATAAATAGGTAACATACAGCTTCATTTAGGAATAATATTGTCACCAAATTGACCCTACACTTTTTACATAGAAATTCAAAAATAAATTTTGATAGTTCAAAATAGTCCATCATTTTCGTATTAAAAAAATTAAGTTATCTCTATATATTCACAATCTTAAATTAAATATTTAATATGAAGATAAATTCTACAACTACTTTATACAACAAATTCTTGGTGAATAAGATTGTCCAAATATGCATCCAACATTCATATATAAATATTTCACTACATAGCAATTTATATTCACTTATAAACAAATTTTTATGGCATTAATTACAAAAAGACACATGATAATATGTATCATAACGTGTGTTCATGGTCATTTACACAACACTGTTGGCATCACACACGGGTCCGAGACTATAACACGAAATGACACAAATGAAAGTGTCATCGAGGAAAGGGAAAGTATGCGGTTATAAAGCAGTCTTTATGAATGTACAAATGTTAAGTAGGCGAAGGGCCCGCGATCACGAGAGCGCCTCGCGCAGCGTGCGCACCGCCGCGTACACCTTGACGGCGGGCCCGAGCCGCAGCCGCAGCCCCGCCACCAGCTCCTCGCACGACGCCATCAGCAGCTCGGCGCCCGACAGCCGCGCCGCCGCCGCCGCGCCGCCCGCCGCCGCGCCCGCCACGCGCGCCACCAGCGCCGATACCTCCTTCTGTTCACAATACAATCACAATACATTTATAATAAGCATTATTCACATAACATGTTCCACAATATATCCAAGTAGCTCGGAACTATCTAATTAAATAAATAGAAGATTAGCTCACTTAATTTAGTGACATAATTGAGCCGAGATCTCGTTGAACAATCGACAATCATGGTATAACTCCTGAAACGTGTCTTTATGGGAACGCAATAAAGACAATGACCTGCGACCAAGTGGCGGGGTCCCCGGGCAGCGCCAGGTCGGCGACGTGCCGCGCGAGCAACGCGCGGGGCGCGCGCGGCGCCTGCAGCGAGTGCGGCGAGTGCGCGCTGAGCCGCTGCGCCACGCCGTCCGCGTCGTCCGCCGCGCCGCTGCCGCGCCACCGCTTGCCGCCGCTCGACGACATCGAGTCTTCGTCCGACACTTGCGACGTCGACTGCAACAGCAACACCGAATACTGACTAAGATACGAGTTCAATACTGACCAGTCATTTTAAAATCGTTAGACATTCCCTTCTGTTAAAAAAGAAGCCTTATATATTACGTACATTTTAATTAATCTATAAATTATTGTTAAGACTTAATTTAATCGTAGACGTTAGGTAAGATTGAGTTATAAAATACATAATCATTTTCTTAAAATATAAAAACAGAAATTTTGCATACTTACAAGTTCATTTTTAGCAACTTCCTCAATCCTTTTATGTTTCGGTGGCCTCCCCCTCGGTAACCTGTAAACAAAGCAATAATCAAAAGTAAGTTTGTGTGTTGTGTACATGACCAATAACCATGCATTTGGTACAATTAGAAGGGACATACTTCTCTTTAGGTGGATCACTAGTAGGAGTACTAGTTTGTATTGATTTGACTGCTTTGCTGTGTAATCTGTAAAATATAAACAATATTTAAATCTTCGAAAAGGGCTATATCGATTCATTATCATCTTATGCCCGCGACTTCGTGTGCGTGGGTTTCATAATTAATCAGTCTAAAGAATCACGATGTCCTATGCAAACTTTGCCGTGGCCAACCTCCTTAGGGCTAAAATTTCGGAAAATTCTTTCTTATCAGATACCTACGTCTTACAAAAATCACCCCCAAGTTTCAGATCTCCATGTTCAGTCACTCAGGACAAAACCTTTCACATGTATAGATAAGTTGCTGAACTTGGCTACAGCATACCTCTTGTGGTGCATGTTGTTGGCGGCGGCGGCGAG
>DWQK01004515.1:0-10367 GCA_018231225.1 Noctuana stator
CGACTTTGTTTTTATATTATATAGGTACCCGTGTGAGACCTACCTACTATTAAACCTTACTTTCCTTTATTTCATTTGTGTTTTATTGAATTAAACCTTATTACCATTACTTGTTAGTTGTAACTTCAATGACAGGTAGTGTCTTTGGGCTCTTTTGATAATAAAGGTCCATTCCTTTTCGACGATCAATACTCGTGCTGATTTGGCGGGAATGGACTAGGAGGACAGAATATCAAAAGTGGTTAAACATTATCATTACACCTCTTGCTCCCACTCAAACAGAATTTTTGTAGAAAACACGTGGTCTGACACGTGTTTGTTGGGCGTTTCACCCAATGATATTACAGACACACTAGCTACGGTTAGTACTACTACTAATAACCTCTAAGGTTTAAACAGAAAACGGTACATACCTATTATATATAAACCGACCAACCGCCAACCGCTCCGCTATTATATAGTTGTGACCTACCTAGTTAATAAATAACTCATAAAAATATTCACTGATGGAATCACTGATGAAATTGCACTTCGTGCCTTCCTTTTTATAGAGAATCGAGCATTTGACACACCTCCGCAAAAGTTATTTCTGCTTTCGGTTTAGTTCGCGGAGCATTGATAACGCTTGACTGTCAAAGCCTGTCTGGTTACCATCCACACACAATTGACATTACACAAACACCTACAACGAGAACAGAAATCTAAGTTTATCATTTAAACTTCTGTAGCGCTGAGAATTGCACCCAGGATTCTTTAAGCCTGTGGTAGCTAGGCATGGTAACCACTACCACACGCTGGCAGGATCATAGTCAGCGTTACCCTTCGCAGTGATAGTAGCTGTCATTTGGGAGGTCTATAAATATTTCGCAAAGGCGGGCTTGGTGCAATGTAAACGTTTGTTCCTAAAGTGCTCGACTTGTTGACTTTTGGTATACTATATCTTATTTTAAATAAATTGCTTTTTTATCTTCCTATTAAGCGTTAACAGAATAGCACTCAGATGATAGTTAAAACAGTTCTGCTTACAAAAAGCCTTTCAGCCTATAATGGTTTTTCAAAGATAACTTTTCCATTGAATAATTAAAATTGTAATAAAGAAACGTGTTACGACTAAAATTGTTTTTAAGGTTCCATAAAAATAAACAAAACATTTACTGAATCATATGTATTCCTTTATTTAATGAATTATCATAGCATAAAATTGATTACAAAATATAAGTCTATAAACAATTTAATTCGTCAAGACTACAAACGACCACATTGAATATTATTACTTTATATAGTTTTAGTTTTATCACTACGATTATATTTATAATAGGTTAAAGAGACTTGTCTTTCGAGGACAAGCATTTCTTCCTTGGCACTTGACATCTATTGCCATTGGAGATAATTATAATATGGGTAAAAGCACCTCTTATGATAGTAACATTAAAAGAGCCAAATGCCAATTGAAAACAAAAAGTACCTACGTATCCCATTAATTTGATAATATTCATCTTTTTGTCTTTCCATATAAACTAAATACTTAGCTTGTACTCGAATAAACAGTATAAGTCATTTTTTAAAGAATTTATCTTTCCTATTTAGACTGGTTTAAGAATATCTGAGCGTTTTCACGTTTCTTACTAATTGATATGAAAGAAATAATAGATAACATCGTTTGCATACATTCGCAAATACAAATATAAAATGATAATACAATTTATTTAGGTGCAAGCAAAGTACTTAGTAAATAACCCGTAACCCATAAATCTACCGTACTGTCTACGATAATAATAATATTTGAATAATATTGCTTAAGATTAATTTTATTTCTACACATAATTATAATTTAATGTCTCAAAAATATTAATTTTTATGTAGGTACAAATAACATTAAATAAATGTAAATAAACAATATTAATAAAATAATCTCAACCACGTGACAAATTATATTTAATGGTGAACTTGACGCAATGCCTCAAAAACGTTGTTTGAAAGGAAGGGTGGAGTAAAATGCTCTCACATGCATAATGTAAGAGCATTTTATGCCAAAAAAATGTTAATGAAATTTTTTGATAGTTTCCGCAGCACACGAGTATAAAGGCACAGGTAAATAAGTTGCAAGTAAAATTGTCTTCCGCAGGTAGCACATAGATCAACAAGAGATTCAAGTTATCAAGAAATTAAGCAAGTAACACCTAGGCGCCACGCTCACCAGTTCCTGATAGCTGTAATTATAATTAGTAAGTAGGTATTACGAAACAATTCGGTTGGGAAACGTTTGATCCTTCCTACTTAACTAGGCGCGCTAGCAATAAGAACTACATAAACAAAAATATTGAGACAGAGACATTGTGCTGTGAAAGAGAACTGAATACAAAACGAAAGCTCGTAAAAAAGATCCACCTGTTACAATTAAAATCATTTACATTTCCCAAAAATTGTGATTTAAAAAAAATTACGGCGTCTTTTACTAAAATCATTTCACATAATTTGAAATTAGTAATTATAATATTATTACACTTAATACTAGTTGAGCTTAACCTTTAATACTTAACCAAACATGCTTATTTCAATATCACAATAAATAAGTCGAGGAATTCGCCGACATTCGTCTTACTAACATATCGGATAATAAAGTGGTACTCTACTCGTGTTTGTACCGTATTTAGTAAAATTGCATTGAAATTATTTCAGCGATGTAATGATTACATATAAAAATATTTTTATCTTTGGAATCATTATTACAATAGATACAGAGAATTTTAAAAAATGAACACGTAGTCAGATTACACGGAAAAAATTATATAAACAAATATCTTTCAGAGTCTTGAAACAACATTTCACAGGTTCACCTTTTTTCAATTAACTAATAAAGAACGGAAAAGTGAAGAAACAGAAGGGGTTTACAGTGAAATCACGTCTAAATTTAATAATGTGTCTATTCACTATTCTTCGAACAATGATCATTAGAATAATACGATTAAATATGTGTACGATGCGCTGCAGTTAATGTTGTTACAACACATTACACAGCTATAGCGATGGAAAAGACAAATACTTTTAAAACGCGATTGAAAAAAACTAGATGCACGGAGACTCGAATCAAATACGTGATTCATATTGTAAGATAGTTTCGTGTATGAGGCCCTTAAATGAGTCGCGACGGGCGAGTGTGAGATACTTAAATTAAATATAGTGTTACGCACCAAGAAACATGTAAGGAAGAAACTACTTAGTGGGCTGAGCTGGCCGACACATTTACTTTTATTTTTTGAATGTTTAAATAAGGAACGGCTGTTGTTTATGGTGTAAGAAGATAGAATAGAGAGCAAAAGCGAATTAATTTTTTAAATATTTTGTAATTGAAACTTTTTGTTGTTTTGATTGTGTTTCTATTTTGAAAAAATATAAATATATTATGTATGTTCGTCAATTAGATGGATGGCGGAATAATAATTCGATATAGTATGAAACACGTTAAAATAATGTCGTATCACTTGTCACGTGTCATAATCGTTTAATATCCGGAATTTGTGCGGTTCGCGTTCGCGTTTTAAACTTACCCACTTTTCCATTTCTATTAGTATCGCACAGCTTACAGCTAAATAGTCGCTACTTATTCGTCAGATATGTCAGCTTGCGCGTGAATAACTGGGTTCTCTTCGACATCAGGCACAGCCTGGTTCGTGCGGCACCAGGGGCACCTGGGCAGGAGGCCGTTGTACTGACACATACCCACGATCAGTATCGAGAATCCGATCAGGTGCGGCCAGTGGAACGCCTGCCACCTCACCCCGAGCGACACCATCCAGATGACGAATGTTCTGGAAATGTAGTGAGACACTATTGCAGTTTTGGTCTTTATAATAATATGTGGGATACAAGTTTGGGATCGATTCAGTTTTAGTCGACTTTTGACCTTTTGAACATTTTCAATCTTTACATTAAAATTTTAATGGTTTATGGTTTAAAATTTTACTACCTTTAAAAAAGAATGAAATGAATAATTTGTGAAGGTTAAATATGAATTTGAAGATTGAAGATGAAGACGCAACCTGTACCATTTCAATACCATATTTATAAGTGTACATAGAAAATGTACAACTGTTGCAGCAGTTTTCTGTGAATAAATGTTAAACATTATTATTACTATTACCTTTTTTGTTATTGACTGCCTCTTGGGTCGGTATCTAAAAACCTAGCACAGGCCTAAACCAACAAAAGGTAGTTTAAACATTACCTATTATTAAATAAATAGCTTCATTAAGATTTATGAAATCGTTTGATTAAGAAATATTTCTGTTCTAGTTCTACATCACCTCATGTCTTCGTTAAGTGGGTATAATTATATTTGATTACAATCATAATGTGTAATATACATAAGAGTGTCTACCTTATAGAGTCTAAGACCATTCTTGTGGTAGCAGACATTTCTTTGGTAACGCTGATGCCGGCGAAGTTGAAGAACGCAATAGATATGATCGTGCCCAGGATCGCGACCAGCAGATATGAATTGTTACCTGGGTATAACAAGTTAAATATAAAAATTAAGAAATTTTGCATTTATTACGAAAGATACTAGATTTTTTTTCTCCGCTCATACAAAATGCTTGCCTTCAACCCTTATTATGTCTCACTGCTGGTCACGGGTCTCTTCGCACAATAGAGGAAGGCCTAGAGCATGCTCCAACACTCTGTTCCAATGCTGATCATATCAAAATCGTGTCGAAATTCGGTTAGGTTTGACGGCAATATTGTCTAACACCGCGGTCATTACAAATTAAAAGAAATCTAAAATATAACTTCTGACATTACCAATTTGCACGAATCCGTCCAGAACGTCTTCGATTGTGCCCCTGGGGTTGTGGCCGAAGTGCGGTGGCGCGGGGATCCAGTAGAATATGAATAGCAGGACAGACAGCACCGAGAAACCGAACACACCCTCCCAGCCGACTGCTTGCAACGATGGGATGTTGAGACCTGACATTGTTTACAAGAGTCTTTTGCTTTATTGTTTCTTTATTTAATCAACAGTCATAGACCGAATACAAATTAATGTGAAATAATTTACATATAACTTAAGATATTCATACCAGTAACAGGTTTCACTTACATCATAGGTGAATTTATAAATAATGATAATAGCATTGTAGTAAATATTATTACATTGTAATTTTTCATGCCGTGAAAGGTGGAACTTAGCACACTGTAACTTTAAATGTACCTAACATTACAATACAATTTACCCATGTTCATAAAAACGTGTTCATGTTCAAATAAATAAATAATATGCTGACGTGTCCTTACGAAACTAAAAAAATTCTAAATTCAAGAATAACTAGAATAACATGCGATCAAACAACATATTTGATAATGTACCAGCAACATATTTCTCCTCGTACACCATCTGGCAAGCAGTGATGACCTGAGCAATGATGATGAGCATATCACCGGTGATCAGGCTGTTCTTGCCCTTAGCCTCGTCGGGAGTCGCGTAGGAGGCGTCCGTACCGCCCACTATCACCAGACCCATGATAATGTACACTGAAAAGTTAAAAAAAAAAAGAATTTTTAACAGATTTTTAACGGAGTAAGCATAATCTATGTACATATTTCTGAATATAGTCTACATACCGCAGTTAGCCTGACTGTTTACGCTACGGTCCGAAATTTCATCAATGAGAGGATTACTAATGACTATAAACAACGCCTATTTCATACAAATACAATACAGAGATAATAAAAATATAAACAATATTACTTATTAATATATTACTTTAACGAGATATCCACGGATGTCTGTCTATAGGGAGATTTACGTGAACACTTTCAAAGATTCAAGCACCATTCCACATTCCATCTTGTGGCAAAAAAGTCCCTGGTTTCGTAGCATAGCATTTCATAGCAATGAAACCAAACCAAAACCATGGGTTGGTTTCCTTCTGAGACAATAGAAATAGGGCAGCCCTTCTCAGATTTAAGGCTGCTATAGTGATCACTTTCTAATAAATAGGCAATCTGATCGTTTCCTCCACTTTATTGTGCCTTCTGTTGATTAGAAAGGCACTTGGAGGGAAAGGACGTTTTTCCAACGAAAGCTGTTAAGCAAGGACTGCGGAGCACCAAAACGAGATCACTCAGCATTGCTAACAATAAAACTAAAATTCCGTAAAGAAGAAAAGGAAAGGTAAAAACATTTACCAATACGGGCATCGTAAAACGTAAAATAGGCGTAATTAAACACAGATGTCCACATTACACTGTTTAGTGAAAATGACGTACCTATAAAGTACATATTAGATGACCTGCCTAACTTTATTTGCTGCGTGAATCATTGCAATAGTATTGTGTTGACTTTGCGTTCTCAATTGTTATTTATTACTAGCAATAATCATAATGTGTGACTCACAATTAAGTCTTTAGATGAAGTAACTTTTAAATGAATTTGACATTACAATTTTAAAACCAAAACACCGAATTTCTCCATTGTTTGAAACGGGAGACATAAACTATGGATAAGTTTGGGTTAAGAAAGGTATTAATAATCATAAAAAAGTGTCATATCCCTGTAATGTTTAGAATAAAACATATCTATCTATACTATTTCGGTTTGATACGAAAACTATATCTTAAACCGACTTTCCTCCGTCTCCCCAAAAACTTTGCTAACTATATAACCCTGTCCTAGAACGCTATGTTACGTATATATTGATATATAGTTGTCCTACTTCACATACACTTCACCGAGAAAATGTATTAAGTACAAAATATTGTCCGTAGCATTCCAGGTGACCCCTTCATTTCACTATAATTCTGTGACCAAATCTGACTTTACTCTGTTAACAGAAAGTGGACCTACATACGAGTATTTATTCACAAGATATGAATACCAAAACATTAGTTTCACATAGAAGAATGATACTATTGTAATGTAAGGAAAGTAAACATACGTACATTGTAGATACTTACATTGCACGCATTTACTTACTTTGTTAACCATGCGATCGAAGGTCATGGAGGAAAATGGAGTAATATCTTATCGTAGGAGTTCATAATTATGCACCCGGCTCTTATCAAAACAGTTTATATTGAGTGAATTCGTATGTGTTTTAAACATTGTGATCGTTACAAAAACTCAAAACATATAACATAAACATCTGTATGTGGGAATGCTATACAAACATTGGGGTTCATTGTTCTTAAAACTAGGCACAATGTAATTAAAATAAACAATTTCATTAATGCAAATGAATATGTACTCAGTAGGTAGGTATACGATATACAAAAGAGGTATTTACCTACTTTTTCCGACAAAGATAAGTAAAATAGCAGCACAGAGTTCATTTTGAAGACAAAATGATTGAACCCTGTATTTACGATGCAGCATCAATGCATTAGGGTCATGGCTAGATTTGTTGAAACAAATTGCTACGTGTGAAAGACATGAAAAATTATGCAGTTCTCAATTCACTGCATCCCGATCATGCAATTGTCGCTCGCGAATGCGAATTGAATGATTGCTGTCGCGAGGGTCCATAGCATAGGTGTCAAAGTTACGAGAGCCTGGGAAACTAGTGCGGGTGGGCCCAAATAACGAGAGTTCAATTTTCCAATTTAACGTTATGAAGCTTCGTTTATATGCGTACAGTAGAGTAGTGGTAGCCCAATAGTTGAAAATTGGCCAAATGTTCGAAACTGCATTATTTCTAACAAAGGAAAATATCGTGAAGTCCATTAACCTGCACTTGGCTAGGGTGGTGGACCATAACCTAAACCCTTCTCATATTTGAGGGGAGACTCATACCCTGCAGTGGGATACTAATTTGTTGACAATGATTATAATCATAATTAAGAATAAATGAGACAGTCTACACATGTGAGCAAATCTTTGATGCATGCTAATGAAAAAGTACATACAGACCTTAAATTTTGATGGGATTTCAACTAAGATGACCTGTTTTAATACGCTTTTATGACACTTATTTCTAAGCACAGTAAATATTAAAGCTTCATATTTAATGCTCTTTTCTTTTCTTTAATCTTAATTAAAAATCCATAGGTACTTACATATTCCCAGCCATTGCTTGCTTTCAATGTTTCTTTCCAGGAAAGTGGTAGAGAGCATAGCCACGAAAATAATCACAGACCCACGGAACATTTGGAAACTGCTAGCATATGTCAGTGTCAGGCCAATATACATGATAGATGTAGCTATCTGTAATTTTAACATTTTTCTGGTTATACTTATTAAATTCAATTATTAATTAGAAGGTCAGAAATTAATTTTAAGTCTTACTACATAAAAAAGAAAATTAGATTTTGGTTAGAAGAAATGGTAGATTATTGTTTTACATTATGTACTTTGTATCCACATATTTTATTAGTACAGCCAAAGTGTTTCACACCTAGACTTATAGATATTTGACATAAAAATCTATTTCAACTATCTAAATTAGGATTTTATTAGTAGCTAATTAAACCCACTCATGATGGTCTCTATGCAGCTTCTTAGAATGCACAATCCTAAATAAATTTCTGAGTATACTTGTATTTACAAACATTAATAATAGTATAACTAAAAACAACTCCGAAATTTTAAAATCTGTCTGTGCTAACGTATGTATGCAAATATGAGTATGACCTAGCAAAGGCAGCATTATTTCATTTGACTATTTTTAGGTCAAATCAATCTCGAAGTGTGATTTATTAATCTAACACAGGATTAAATGAGGTTACCCCAGCCCCAATGCTCCAAATACAGCAAATTGGTTAGGGTATACTGAACTAGTACAGCCTAGCCTAGAATACTTTGGATCTAAATTACATTCAGTCAAATAGTGTGTGCATTGCAAAGAGAAGGTTCAAGTTACATAAGAATATAAGATTATTGTATCTTAACAAATAAGTGTTTCTAGTATAAGATGTGTGTTCAATTGACTTTGAATGATAAGAACTGATTATACCAGGTTCATGGTTTAATTTAATTATTTGTCATCTGAACTATATACTGAGAAATTATTACGAAAATTATACATTAATAACATTACCTCACAACATATTGCTTGACAATTGAATTTGCGTTTTGGGGATTTTTTTGTGTGTAAAGTATAAGACAAAAAAATATATATTTGTCAAATAGAAACACATTAAGTATTATCTGGAACTGCTTCTAGTGTTGATATTGATGAAAATAATTTAAAGGAATGTGAAATCATATTCTTGTTACTCACCAAGTCACACATTGCAGCAGGCATAAGTATGAAGGGATTGAAGTCCTGACTGCCCTGGGTGAGAGCATGCCCTCCAGTATTCCTTGTCTTGAAGTAAATGAGCTTAAATGTGATGAGACACAGCATCTCACCCAGGAACATGGCTGATGCCTAACAAAAACAATCATATCTCAGTTACAATCTGATTCCCATATAATAAAAATAAGTTTGTATGTAAGTATAAATAAAATATAAGCAGTTTTTGGTTATGCTTAACTAGCTTAAATAAAATATTAAACAATTAACAAAATGTCTTGGAGAATAACTATTTATGAATAAAGTTAGTCACATATTGAAATTACCTGCAAGAAAGGATGTTCAAACTCTGTTACAACTCCATCAGAGTTTTCAGATTTGATTTTGTCAGCCCACTTAGTGCTCAGGGTGTTGATTGAGCCAGTAATTACCATCATGAGCGCTAAAAACTTCTGGTACCCAGTCCATGCCATTCTGTATTCTATAGTTAAATATGCAAATGTTCTTATAATAATGTAACATTACTATACATTAAGTATACATATTTTTAATTACCAAATGTAATACTAAAATAGTACAGATACTGGATATGGATCATTTCAAAACATAAGTTAAAAAAATCAATTAAATACAAACTAAAAAGGTATGTTTAACTTTATGAAACTCTATATATAAGTACCTATCAAGTGTAATAACCCAAAGTACTCACATTCTTCACGAATATAATATTTAATGATTTCCGCAGTTAATTGTAACAGTTCGAACTGCAACAAACAAAATCACGATGTACTTACGTGGAAATGAGGAAAACAAAGTACAGTAACAGAAGCACCTGTCTAACCGCTAACGTAAGGCACATAAAAAATGTTTTTATGCTATGTAAGCGAACGAAACAAAGAGATTCACATCGGTGTCATTGGTGAGATATGGAAAGTATGGAAACACGCGAGTCGTTTAAGCTATTCAGAATATACTTCAGATCTCAAATGTTGCTCTATTCTGTGTGTACTGAATTGTGTCTGTAGTGCAGTCGATAAGCGATGTATTGTTTTGTAAACCTGTGTTGTAAACTTACGCCTGCAAAAACAGGAGCCACACAGTTCGTCCAATCGTAGTCGCAGCGCTGGCCTCAGATAT
>DWQK01004516.1:0-10367 GCA_018231225.1 Noctuana stator
CACACGGTGTGCAAAATTTGGTTAAAATCGGTTAAGTAGTTTAGGAGTCCATCGCGGACAAACACTGTGACACGTAAATTATATATATTAAGAAATGTATATATATTAAGATATTAGTTCGACACTTCAAAGTTATAGAAACATGAAACTGTGTAGCGTTTCTGTAGCGACGTAACATCACGAAAGATTTTAGAAATAAATCCACTCTTATGTTCGTAATGGAAGGCAAGAGTTTGTAGAAGGATAATAATTTTCGTAGATTTATTTGAAACATGAAATTTACCATCTCTATTAAATGATAAACACGTTTATTAAAATACAGAATATCTATTTAATTTCTGAAGTACTGCCTGCCGACGGGTTCTATCTTGTCAAGTACAAAGCTATCGTAATAAAATGAAATTAATTTGTGAACATAATACAGTTGAAATATTTATGTTAAACACATTTTTGTTTAGATAGTTTTGACATAAGGCAAGTTTACAAGGTGTTGTTTAGGTAGATTGAAGCGTAGCAACCTTTCGCGGTGATGTCCTCATACTGCCATAGCGGCATGTGCGTGGGCCTGCCGGCGAGGTAGTGGACCATCGACTTGATGACGTCAGCGACGGGCAGTTCCGCCGGCGGCGCTTCCGCACTGGCATCCACTTCCGCCTCCGCTTCCGCGGTTACTATCACCGGCAGCGACGGATAGTTGTCGCCTTCACCTTTACAAAGAAAAGCTTGCGACTTTCACTAGTAGCTCTATGGAGGTACAAGGAATTTAAATTTTAAATATTAAGGAAACTTGTCACAAATATAGTAAAACACAACACCCTTACCTTCAGGGGTCATTTGCGGATCTGAGGAGAGCGAGCGCACGTGCCCCCGCGGCGAGTGCGCGCAGGCCGGGTAGCCGTCGAACACTGCATCTGGTTCTGCAAGTGCCTCCAATATATTAGACATATTAAAATAATCAATTTGAAAGGTTACCGTGCGATGCCGAGGGTCATAGGTACTTAGATAAAAAAATTGCTTCCTAAATTAAATAGTCAATTTAGTCCAAGAAGCAATTCATTACGATGTAATAAAATCATGCATAAAATATCGCTATCATAACGCGAAGGCCGCGGGCGCAGCTTGGTCGACTCAATCATGCTCCTCGTGGACAAACAGAGCCGCCATATTTGTATACATAACAATCATATTACGCCACGAACATCATCAATCTAGGGAAGTGACGGCGCCATCGGGAATACATATTATGGTGATACACGTGTTTAATGCCAATCTAACACATGGATGCAATTCAAATTTTCATCAGCTTGACGTTATGTGTGTCGCGAGTTGCAACACATTCCATTGGTTGCACTTCGTTGATTGGATTGCAAAGGCCAGGTGATCACAAACCTGTGAAGTTGTGTGTGAGGACGGGCAGGCTCGGCGGCGGCACGGCGAGGCCGAGCTGCGCCGAGCGCGCGGCGAGCAGCACGCGCGCCACCGTCAGGTGGTCGTGGTGCGCCGCCACCGCCACCAGCAGGTTCAGCAGCAGCTGCCGGCAGTGCTGGTGCACTATCCACCTACACACGCCAAACACGATACCTATAACTTGGTTCCAACCTACGCCTACAACTTACCTACGGTTTACTTAATCGAACTTACATTAATGGAAGTTACGGGTGTAACACTTTTTTTTTAACCGGACACCTGAATTTGAACCAGCGTACACGAAAACAAAACAAAGGTTTAGTCGTAGAATGTCAGAGACGCAATGTGTTCGCGTCGATAGAAAGTTCTTTGTCGTGACAAAACAAAAATAACCCCAAAAATTCCCATCTCGTGCCAATAGTTATTCATGAAATGAAAACATTACATACAATTGATAAGATAAAAAAAAAAAATATATTCACGATCCACTTTATATTCCCCTTCCACTTCATATGTGGCTCATGTTTGCAACATACATCAACCTTAATGTTCAAATTATTACCTGGTGTGGTCCATGCCGAGGAACACAATGTGCAACATGAGCGGCACGTGGATGGACCAGTCCAGCTCCACTCCGTCCAGCACCACGTCGCAAAGCAACATCACTGCTACATTGCACCTATACAGTGTAACATCAATTTATCAATACCTCGTCCATATTTGGCTTAGCACGCATTTCGGTTATAAATTCGCGCGCTTTTGAGACGTTATCGCATTGTTGGAACGTTCAACTGACGGTGCCAGCGAGTGCGTTCTTACAGTTCCCATATTTTATGGCAATGTGTGTTTAAGCCTTACTTAAAACACAATATTTATATAATATACCTATTTGATTTAATAAACTTTTCCACATAGAAAAATTGTCCTCAAAATTGGATATGTCAAACAGTTTTAAAGTCATTCAACTTTGACTCACCAACGCAACTCGCAATGCTTGGTCTTAACATGTCAATAAGCCTTAGATTAGTCAATGAAAATTTATCTAATCACTAGTTTTCAAAATTTCAGATAAAGACTTTCAAGAAGGAGATTTAATATAATATAAAATACATTTAACATATAACACAACAGGTAACACTCAGACAAACGACAGTAAAACAGGAAAAGATAAAATAAAACGTCGACACAAAGGCAAAACATGCATGGAAGAACGCACGAACATTAAGTTTGGGAGGTTTGCAGTACAAACATTAAGCACTTGAAATAACACAGTAGATAGTGTAGATACTATAGCGAAGAAGTTACGTTAGATATGTTTAAGTAAGACTGTACAAAATAAAATAAACTGTAAACGAAACTGAAATAAATAGACGTGTAGATACGAAATGCTTTATGCATACATGGTTAATAATCCATGGCATGCATCACTGAAACAGAAAAATACTTTCGTTGAATTATTTTTCTGCAAACAAATGGTGATATTATTAGTATAATTGTATTTTTGTAGTATCAGGTACGATCGAATGGTCTCTTTGTGAATATAACAGAGACAAGACAATGATTAAATTATATATTTGCACAAATATGGGTGAGTACAAAGGTGTTATAGCATGTGGGTTAGACCATATTTACCTTTAGGGGCTTTACAAGTAATATTACACAATAAAATATTTTAATAACTACGTATAAATTTTGATAGTATTTAATTCTATCCTCTTGGGTGTGTCTCATTTGAAATACTCACTATTTAAATGAAACAAATTTTAAGTTAACAGATTGGAGTGCAACCTCGCCAAAACGCAATGTTTCGTAACTCAACTGTTTTCCTGAGTTTAGTTTAGAGCTACCGTTTAGTGTCATCTGCACCTTCGCTAATGTATCATCTGTAAACGATGCTAACTCACTCACTTAAATAAATGATTGAGAATTTGGCATTCGTTATTCTTAAAACGAAATAAGAGTTCGGCGACATCGTTCCTTTCATTTCCGTGAAGTGTTACGCGCTTGTAAAAAGTCTCTGGCCATCCTGCTCTTTTTCCGTTTTATGTCTCATTATATTATATTGAAACGATACTACTCAAGTAAATCAATGTAATTATTTCAGTAGCTGGTACATTTAATGTTGCTATTTTTTTTTATGGCCCTGTGCTGGGCACGGGTCTCTACTCCAATTCTGGGAAGGCGTGGTGCATACTTTACCACGCTGCTTTACTTTGAGTGGTTTCATTTCAATTTTATAACGTGGAATAATTTTGAAAAAGATCCCTTAGAACACAGAACAAGTTTGTTCTGACTTTTAAGAGGAATCGATATGAACAATAATAATTTTTAGTATTAAATTTTTTATAGGTAATATTTTATTTTATTTACGTCAGTTTTATTAATTTATCATAATATCAATATTAAAATTACGGATAAGACCGAAATTCATATTAAAAATATTTTTAGTATAAAATGTTAATACACATTTATAATTGTATACTTTAAAACAAAAACTAACTTAACAATCCTTTATGTTAAGTTAGAAAATTATTGTTCATATCGATATAATTTACAGCCAATTAAGACATATTAAGAATTTAGAAACAATTTAAGTATTTTGGTAGTACGCCTACTATAGGCAATTTAGAACACATATATTATGTACGTTAACGCTATTAATAAAACGTCAAAGTTATGAAGTTTATTTTCCATTATGATAATTTGACAAGGAACAAATCCTATGAAGGACCACCGTGTAGCATATGGTCAGGTGAGTAAAATTGTTTCTGAATCCAAACTCTGTCAAATCACAGCCACGTTCTAATTCTGAATCTATAGGCTTTCGAATGCAAGTGAGAAATCAGGCGTAGGCCAATAGGTGTGCTACGTTGCCCTCTCAAACACAAGTCCACTTTCACTCAGGCTTCAGGCGTTTCATTAGCAACTATCGAATGCGTATATGTGTCACTATTGTTTCTGTAAATTAATATTTGATACGCAATCGATAGATACGCACATTATTAGTTGCTAATATTATTCAGGCTAAACTAGTCGTATTTTCCGTACGCGAAAAGAAAACATACGATAAGCTAGGTGTATAATTTTTCTTAAACTTCACATTGACCGTTGACGATTTGATAATAATGTTTGTTTACATTTTATACTATCAAGTCAAATACTTTTTTCTTCGCCAGAATCAATACTGAACCTCGTTTTCTTCTTGCGTACAGATTATTCACGTTGAATTTTTCTTGCAATTATTTACACTTATAACTCTCCGTGCAATTAGCGTAGGCGCGTTTTAATAAATCTTTCAACAATATTCCAACTGAAAACCTTATAAGTAGCATGAAAATGAATGCAATGTATTTAGTGCTGATAAATATTGAGCGTTTCTTAAATATTATTGTACATTTCTCTAGAAATCTACATTTTTTATTTATCACTAAGTATATTTTTGACTACCTGCCATTACTGTAAGTAAATTGGTTCTCTATGAAGACTACGTATCTGCGTGTAGTTCCGCTGCGTGCTCTTGTTTGCGACTTAGGCACTACCACAAGCCACACGGCGCTGCCAGTATCGACGTCCTAAACATTCATTTAAAGCCGCCCACACACACATGAAATTAGAAACAATATTACGCTTTCTATTCCCAATATTTAATTTTAAATCATCATCAAGCGGTCTCATTAAATAACAGTGATTTAATGTGAAATTGCCAATTTATCGTATTGACCACTTTCAATTAAATTTGAACCTGTAGAATGTAAGATTCCAGAGAGAAACTTTTCTCTCTCTATTTATGTACATTAATATAAAAGTGCGGGTGTGGTCGGATGGATGCTTAGGGCGTTCTGTCGGCACGCGAGTGTGGGTGTACTCGTAGGTAGATAAGAGATATGTGTGTGTGTGTGTGTGTGTGTGCGTGTGTGTGGGCGTGCGTGCGTGTTTGTGCGTGCGACGTACCTGTGGAAGCCGGATACCGGTTGGTTGCTATCGGGCAGGTACTCGGTGAGCAGCGCGAAGAAGCCGCCGTACTCGGGCATGGGCAGCGGGCGCGGCTGCGAGAGGTCGACGCGCGCCTCGTGCGGCGTGCTGGCCGCGCTGCCGCCCGCCGTCGACGACTCCGGCACGCCAGTCTGCATCGAATCCAAATTTAAGATGGAATCATCTTATCTCATTTCGAGTCGAAATAAAGTGTTTCGATTGGTTGTGTATAGCGAACTCACCGGAGTGGCATCTCCATCAGAGGGCGGACAGGGGTCCTCGTCGGCGGGCGGCGTGGTGCAGGGCGGAGCGGACGCGCGCTTGTCCTGCACGCGCCCCGAGGTGTCCAGTGCCTTGCTGCCGCTGCAATCAATACGCTGTTACTTAGAAACGTAGCGACAGATAAAACAGCAATTAGCAGCAGTTTACAACAATCCATAGAGCAGACTCCGTGGTCGACCTGGGCCTGGCCTGCTATTTTATTATGGTCAAGTTTCACTACCACAACAAATTCACCAAAACGACATTACAGTAAATCAAATATATATCTATAAATAATCTGCCTAGATCGATCGTCTGATTTATCCGAAAATTTGTGTATGTTTGTGCTCTTAAAATTTGGAGTCATGAAATGACCTCTGTGTGAGACAACCCCTGAAGTATGTTTAACACAAAAGGAATCTTCAAAATTAGTAAGCGCGCTATTGAGTTATTTGTTCATTTTGTCGTGCACATAATGAAAATTTAACAATTAATTGGATGACATTTCTCAGGATTCTATGATCGGAAATGAACCAAATTAATATGGGACCAATTGAATCAAAATCGGTTCATATTTACTACTTGTTTACGATAAACACGGCTACAAACAAACAAACAAAAACAAGAAGAGGGTTACACTGTGTAGCCATTGTAGCACTTTTAACTTGAAGTTCGTAGCCGTGTCTACGAGTAAGGTACTTAACAGCGTAACTCAATTGTAGGATGACAAAAATAAAAATAAAAATAGAGTCAATCAGATTGGAAACTAAACAAACTTTCAGGAATTATTTTACGAGTACACCACACAGAAAACATATCAAAACATTTGTAAAACATATTATACTTAATAAATCTTAAAATAACTTTAATAAGCATAAAATAACTTTAAGTAGCAACCTAAAATTAGACTATACAAATCGTAAGCCTTGCGGCATTGTCCTCCAGCCAACCCTAAGTAAGTACTCGTAAGTGTTAGATACGTACAAAAACGTAATCCAAAGCAATTTACAAAAGCAAACACGACGACGCCGGCGTTGCCGAGCAGCGGCCGTCGATTCACCGTCAACGCGAAACTAACCAACGCTGTAGTGTGTTAAATTTTTGATAGACAAAGTGCAAAATTTACTTTTTATTTCGCACAAAACTGTAAAGCTTTTCAACATCGCCGTCGCGAAATGGAGCGCTGACACACGGACTTCCCAAAACTAAAAACTAATTGGATTTCCATTTAAAGTTTTAATAGAGTTGCAGGATTTGGCTATCGGATTTTTTGAAGCGACGAACACAAATTAATGCATGTTTGAACCAGAAAAAAATAAGCTAGTCTAGTACATGAATAAAAAACCTTTCACTAACAGCCATACATTTTTTAACGTCAAATTCCAGCAGTTTTGTTAACTTTTTGTTTGCGCAAATATAACTATAATACTACATTGATATCTACTCGTACTTAATATTGCAAATACATACACTTTTGGAAAGAATTGAAACAATCTTTGTGTTAAATAGTTTAAACTTATTTTAAGTTTTTTCTGTAACCTTGTGCATTTTAATTTGGCACGTGATTTTTCATTTCGATCATCTCAATTACAGTCCATATGTAATTAGTTTGTCAGATTACGATACGAGTGCGAACAATCTGAATATTTATGCACTCAACGATTTATTGTTGCTAGTTGCGCGTGCACCGGCAAACGGCAGGCCGGCTGTGGCCTTGGCACCGCTTATGCACGAGATTGACGCCGAAGCACCGGCACCGCTTGGTAACCGTTAAAAAGGAAATGCACAATGTGGAAGCGGCGGCCCACAACAAAAATTGCACTGTGTTACCGACTTAGGTTATTAAGATCCCTCTCGAATATCCAACGACGTGATCGACAAATTGCTCGGCCCATTCGCCTGAGATCTAGGTGGCTCATAACATACTCGTACCTACCGCTCCACAGCCCCTACGTACAGGACCTAGTCACCTTTATAGAAAAGAAGTTTGAATTTAGCTTGTGAAGCGTATGCTTATCCAGTGGGAACAATGTACATGGAGTCAACGTGGCTCTGCATGGTAAACGGTAGAAAAGATGTATAAAGTACCGACTAACAACCATCAAATAATAACGCGTAATTTTCTGTTACTAATTTTCTTCGAAATAATTTTAGAACTCAGACGCCAGAAGCCTAACATCGCGGCAACCCCTTGCCAGACACCCTTAAAATCAATATATTGTAACTATACCTACTTTCGTTTTAATATTAAAGCTGAAGTTTATACGTGTTACTTGATAAAAGATATTTCCTCAGTCGCCGGACAGTTTCGATAGTTCCATCCCCTAGCCATCAAACGTACTTTTAAGATAGCTGTAATAATCGGTCGATTAATTTATTTTACTCGTCCGTATAGCGGACAACTACACACTTTAGTTTTTAAAAGAGTGCCCGCCGGCTCAAATCGCCAGGCCACTACAGATAGCTAAATGAGGGTCAAAAGCCGATGAATCATTTTTTACATTTTTTTTTTCGATTTTATTAAGTGTACCTATGTAAATACCTTAAAATGATAGAAAACATCTTGAATTTAAGCCTCTTAACGAACGACGGAGGGTATTGGAATATTTTCTACACGTTTTCTCCGTAAGAGGATTTTAAATCAGAGGAAAACTTAATTGGCGTAATACCTACCCACTCACCTCGCCCTCAGTACATTCGCGTCGGCGCGCCGGCGAGCGATAGCTCGGTGTAATCCCTCCTAAATTATTGACTCCCTCGTTGATATTTAGTCAACATCGTAATAACACGACAAGGACACCGTACCTACTATGAAAAAAAAAGAAATGAGCTGTAACTATTAAGAATTCTTTTCTTTTCCTTTTCGAAGGCGCTATATTACGCTAAAAGAAAAATTTCTATTAGCTCAACTATAATATTAAGTTTGCAATGTAAATGAGCTGGTCACACGTGCCGCTACTATTATAATGTCTTCAGTAGCTTAAGTAGCGCTCTGCGGTAGCGCGTAATAATAAAATGAGTGTATTCACGCTCAATATTGTTCGTATCGTTTCAATATTTGCTGACCGAATAATGGCATTGGCTCTTATCACCAATATTTATTGGGAGGCAAACATAAAAGAATTTGTACATCGAAAAAGGAGGCGATTTATTTGTTGTGATAACACTATTAAACCAACACTGTCTGTATCATCGGGTAAATTAATAAGTATAATAGTATTTGCTCGGGACGAAACTGAGACTTTGTGTGATTATGGTTTATACTTTTACTTCTACGCCACGTTAGTCATATAAAATGTATATTATTCTTATAAAATATACTCCACTGTCTAGTCTGAACGCGCTAATCTCAAATATTACTGAACAGATTTCACTGCGGAGTGGTTCATGAAGAATGTTCAAGTGCAGATTTACAATTTTGTAATCCTTTAATGAAGTACATACAAAACAAATCAATTATCTGCCCAATATTAATTAACCCAGTCTAGACAACCCATAATGTTCTGTGGGGAGGAAAGCGATCGTCGCACCGCGAAATTAGTCGTGCGGAATACTTATCAGATAACGCGAAGCAACACAAAGTTGCCCAATGTGAATAAACTGACAGCGGACGACTTTACAGCTATAACAAGTTGTATTGTTATGATACCAGACCAGACTGATCTCTAATTAAACACGGTTCAGAGTCAAACGGCCACTATAAAGCGAAGTTACTTCAGTAGGAAACAAACTTTAACTCCTATACACACAGGTGTAATTCGAGCGTTGCGAATTTGTTTGTTCGTGTAGTGTGTCGTATTCGTACCCACTGTTTACGGACGCACCTTTCGAAATGTTTACAAAAATTCGGTAGAGTGGCGCACGAAGCAACCCTTGCGCTGTTACGCTCCGATATTTGAGTTCAGCAAAGGGAATTTTTTTATAGGATATTGAACAAGAAAGCGATTATGAAGCGCGTACACTTGTTATGAGTTAGTCTCATAACAAGTGTACGCGTGTGGCGTTAGGCCACCCATAAATCTTCAAAGCCTTTTCTGAAGTCTTATTTTAAAATTATGCATGATTTCAATTCAAAGAACCAAATTGGCTTCCCAGCTTACATATTTTACGAGTAAATTACGTTTTCCAATTTTTGTTGGTGAGCGTGTGCAGCCGTTCCTTTCTTTCATTCTTCTAATATTTAATTAATCAGATAGCACTAGTTCCGTCTCCATTGCCGTAAAAGCTTGTGTGTGTCCGAGCGAATGCGCATTCTAATTACTGAAGGCGCGGAACGCCACGACATATTATTATTATTATGTACTATTGTACTCGTACCTACGATCCACCTAGTGTAATGCGGACCTCATACTTGTGCTACATAATTTAATTCCTTTGAGTGGGTAAAAAATATAATGTAACAACCTGAAAGTTCGTAAACTGCTACAACTAATGAATCTTTTTACACGTTACGATGTTAACTGTAAAATATAATAAGAAATTGTTTATCCTAACTTATCGAAACTAGTGTTAATTACGGAAACCGAATTTCGATGTTATTAGTTTCGGCGGAAAATTAATTAAATTGCGTTTAATATGTAATACACCATTATTATTTTTCATACAATATTTTTAATATGTTGTACCTTTTTTAAAAACTGGTGTAGAATAACGATAAATGGATACTATGTGATTGATGTGAGATAAAGTAAGTGAATATAAATTCAGTCAAAAAACTAACAACAGAC
>DWQK01004517.1:0-10366 GCA_018231225.1 Noctuana stator
TATTGAGAGTCTTCTCTCAATATGTGGCTATACGCCCACACGCTGTGCATTCTGGCGTTCAATAGACTAGAAACCATTTATTTCGCATGTTATAAGTACTAGTGTACAGAAAATAGTCATCAGCATAATCAGTAAAACAAGTAAATTAAATATAAATACTCCACTACCACTAAAATCCATTGTAAAGATTCATTGATGGATCTTTTTCCGTTGAGAACCTCCTTCTGTTATAGAAATCTGTTAGTTGCAGTGACTACTCAACATCACTAGGCTGCATTCTCGTTTCCAAAATTAAATAACTAAGTTCATTATTATTTCCTGGCTACTTTCTATTCTATAGTAGTAATATAAGTAACAAACTGAAATAATAATAACAATAAAATTTCCAAAGTCCGCTTTGAAACCCGCCTCTGCGTTATCTCACAAAAGTTACAATGTTCAAAAGAACTGCAGATTCAAGATACGTGCCCGACATTATAAAATACATTTTTGCATAACCTTATTCGTTTGAGGCTTTCGTTATGCTGCTTTTTACCTTTCCGCAACTTTGTTTCTTCAGTCTTAATAGTACATAATACTACGTCCATGTTGTTAGCAATGAGTATTACAATTATGTTGGTATTTCTTAGTGTTCATTGTTAAATAGTGAACTGGATCTGAAAAATCTCATCTCAATTGACGGAAGTACACGTAAAAACCGCGAAGTTTATTTGCAAGTAACAGTAAATAGATATAATATATCTTCTGCTACTTGTGTCACATTTATATTGATTTGTTTCATAGTTTTCAAGACATACCTAGTCATGACATAACCAGCAGTGAAACATAATTATAAAGCCGCTGCGAAACCTTTTTCAATGGTTCTGTAAATAAGACAAATTAAGTATAAAGTTTCAGCGTCAAACGTTTTACGTATTCGGCATGTTTTATTCTACAAATTAGGTTTTTCATTGTATTCTTTATTTTGAGGCGAGACGCAAACATTAGGGCGTGTTCACACAGCTCACGAGTCGTCTTAAGGTCTTTGTCTGTATTGTTTACTGTGCTACTTTACGGCTTAAGGAATATGTCTCACTGGCGACAAGTAAAGATTTGAGTTGGGGAGTAAATAGAATGAGTCATGACTGCAGTATGGTTCCCCATGCCTGTATAGCAACTTGATATAGTAATAGCAACATTTAGGCATAGGTTTTATTCCTTTGCTAAGTAACTTTGAACAGACGTTTCATCCAAATATTAACAGATTTACTTATAAAATAGCTTCTCTGTTGTACAAAAAAATGAAAATAGTTGGACATATTAATTTTAATCAAATCTTTGTTCTATTTGTGGGTTGAAGTTGAGATAATCTAAAATTCTAAAGATACAATAATGCACCGTAATTTAAAATATAAAAATGAGATCCGTGACCCTCGGTGACAATCCGTGGACTGTGATGGGTTGATAATGAAATAGCATCGAACAACAGACGCAAATGCTGCTCTTCTTCCTTCGTTAGCTTAAAGTATATCTGCGGTGTTCAGGCCACGGTTTTAAAAGAATAAAAAATGGGGCGCTGTCATCGCGTCTCGTCAAAACAAACTCAGTAAGTCTTAATTAAAATGGATTATACTTTTGACTATGTACAGTCTTCTTTTCTTTGTCTGTTCCGCGAGGTGTCGCAAAATTGTGTAGCAGTAACGTTGAAAAGGAAACGCGTTTTACTGAGTTTTGCGTGTAATTTTTCGTCGGCGTTAACTACGAGTAACTGGTTGTTTTTCATGATTTTTATTTGAATTTATATTACATGAATTACGTCCTTGTTCATTTTGGGTAGATTTTATTTGGATTCAAACAATTATCTGACTCATCTAAGTGTCTGTTATTGTATATGTATATTACATTGTTATGTTGTATTTCGCACCTGAGGTTAAAATAAGATATGTCATTGTGGTTTGTATATCCAATACCATTGTCAGGGTTGATATAGGTACACTTATATAAGCCTTTTACTTATTGTTTTGATTTGTTATGAAGGCAGCGGCGATACCTCTACGTTTCAATTTTATAAGCTCTATCGCCTACCTACCGCTAATTTTAAACATTACACATGTCCACGGTAGATTAGCGGCAATTACCGCTAGGTATTAATCGTAGTTCATCTATTATAGACGTTAGATTGAGTGAAAATAAATATTTTCCTAACTCGTATTGATTTTAATAGTTACGATTGCCTTTTATTTTTCAATTTACTGTCCCTTAAGCGAAAACCCTTAATTTTACGGCTTGTTTCATCTTTACGAGCAATACTTTCCGGCGGACGTTACACGCAGGTGCGGAGGTTATCATTAACGAAGGATTGGTTTACCCCTGCCTTGATCTCTTTCACTCCCTACAAAGAGTAGAAGAGAGAAGCTATCTTCTGTCCCTTTCTTCTTTACACAGATGCTCCCCAAAAAATTATCACCACAAAGAAATAAAATACATGCTGTATTGCTTTTTTATGTAAGAAACCTTATCGAATACGTATCAGATTACCCTTTTTTACAACTTAGAGCGATGGAATAAATCTATAACAATGAAGTACATCAGCAACCACATGATTAATTTTTATTACAAAGTGCAGTTTTGGCGAAAAACCAAAGACACATGAGCAAGTTACATGCGGGTGTCTTATAGTTTTTTTTTATCGCAAGTAAGTAACAAACAAACCTATGCAGGTCACTTGAATTGACGTTAAGTGGTGACTGCAGCACATGGACTCCTCCGCCCAACCTTATCTAGGAGAGAAGTCCTATGTGAAGTCGTACGTGAGATGGTCGTAAAACAATGTAGGTACCTTCGGAGTCCGTACCTCCCTTACTGAAACACAAGACTACTCACGGCAAGTTATGAGGACAACGGTAGCTCGTCGGCGGAACAGAACGGTACAAATTATACTTACAAACGTGACCTAAAGGGTCATTTACTCTCCTCATTATTTAGATAGACGGGGATCGGTCCTGAAGTCACTGCGACCAAATTGTTCTATTTAGTACAATGTCATAATAATATAAAACTCTCCTAATCTACAAGATGCTTTTACATTGCAATATTATTTGGATACTCACCGGCTAAATGTAACCATAGAAGGGTACGCAGACACCTACGATAAAAGTTTTACTTAGTGTAGGGTCTGCTCGACAATAGTAAGCAATTTTTTACAAGAAGCATACAATGTTCTTGTAAGTTTGAGATAAAAAATAATATATTTCACTGACCTTTAAAGAAACATGTATGAACATGAACCACAGTCACGATATTTCATTTACTTCGTATTCGTAGTCGTCTGTTTCCGAATCCTTTGCAAATTACATTTGACGCGAATAAGTTTAGTTCATTTCGTTGGCTTTCTTCCTCGCAGACCGGACTAGAAGAGCGCCCTCGGTCACGTAGAGCCGAACTTTGTCTCCCTTTTTTTGTAAACGTTTGAAAGGCTGCCTTTTTATTTTAATTTAGAGAGGTAAAAATTTGACAGAGATAATGTCGCTCCACGGCTTAATTAACTTTATTAGAATTTATTTGGCGAAACGTGCAGCACGGTTAATTGAGATTTTCGTCCTTTTCGCTGATAGCCAACTTGCAAAATCTGGTTTTAGCGTTAATGTGAAAATATGGCGGTGGAAATCCGTTACCCATAGGCTTTTTTATTAATGCTTTTTTGGTTACAAATAAAGCTCTAATCGTCCTACTTTCTAAGAAATTAATGGTTGGCGTATTATACAGATTACAAGTATCTACTGAAAGTATCCGTTCTTTATTTTTATGGTAAATGATTAATTAATTATTGGTGACGCTAAAGTTTTATTCGATCGTGAATATAACAATGACTGGAGTAATGCTGACGATGTTTTAAAAAAGTTTCCGGTGTATTATTATAAGACGAATTATATGATGCGTATTTATATAAAATGTTATCTTAAATATTATATTATTAATATTTGACATCTACCGCGACTGCAAGGCGCGTCTAAAATTAAGTTTATTTTCCTTGCAAAAAACATGCGTCCATATAATTGCACCCAGTTAAACCCAGTTACCAGTAACCTACTCTTTTCTAAAACGATCCGTTCTGATCAACCCGAAGCGGTTTATGCAAATAATTGAATATCGATTATTTGTTATGATGCTAATATTCCTTCCGCAAATTGCTTCGTGCACAGAGGGATAGAAGTGTGTGCTTCAGATAAATTAACAAAGGGTTGCTCGCTTGCTCGTCTTTGTGGGTTCTCTTATAAATAGCCATATTGGCTTTTTGATTGTTTTAGTGCACCCCATCTCTTTGAGAGCCTGATACTCTTAATAGAGGGTTAAGCTGAAAACCACAGGTTATATTTTTATTGGAATAATAACCTATCTTATAGAAAATAGGTGTACACTATCAGGTACTCGTATTTAATATAGCTTTGTGCGAATAAATAGTTATTTATTTAACTACAATATATTTATATTGAATGCAAATAACTAATTGATATCTATCAGATATTAGGTGGCTAGCCACTTCTTTAATGTAAAAAGAAACATTGATTTTTAATAAGTAATAGACAAAAATTCTCCTGATGCTTTCATTGAACGTTTATCCTCTCGTTTAATGATATTACCTGTACACAAAAGGTAGAGATTTAATAAAGCACTGTAGCTCAGCTGTTTACACAGGACTGCATAAACGAACAAAGCTTCCGTGCAGGTCCACGACTAGATTGCAAGGGAGTAGATTAGATCAGTAACAGGGGACGTAAATACTCGTACGTACACATTTGGGAAGCCAGTAACATGTCATCATCACCTTAATGGACCAATGAGATAGCCAGGTGATAGACAGGTGACAGTTGCTCATAGATATATTGACCAATGAGATACACGAGTTCTCTGAATAGGTATGGTTGCCCGACAACTGCTTGGTTTTATAAAGCTCATAATACGCTTACTGGTTAAGTAATGAATGATGTTTGAATTTTCGATTTTGATAGTAACGCCATTGGACATTACAATAGTAGAGATTTAATAGAGCTATTCGGCGGTTATGCGCTGCAGAATTGAGCTGTTTGCATAAGACTTAAAATCCGAATCATATTTCATCTGTTATGGAGTTTTGATAGCGTAATGTATAAAATCACTAGCGTGTCGGGTTTCACTATTTTTATTGCAGTGCTAGTAACAATAAAATTTAATTAATATGAATTTAAATACGGCTAGATTTAGAAATTAAAAAAGTAAATCCATGCTTACATATTATATGTAAATTATCATTCTATTTAATCTATTTCTTAGTTGTAAAACATAAAGGTTTACCAGCTTCTTAATTTTGTGACTGTAAAGATGTTATTGAGAATTTTGTAAAGCTTATGGATCGACCTTTGTTTCATGGTGCTTTTTTATCTTTTCAGGTATTTACCTGGCCGTCAATCGACGCTTCTGCAACATCATCCCACTTTGAACCCGTTTCCTTTTAGCGAAACTCGATAGCTTCTCAAACATATCGATTACTTAAATTCTAAACGGAGCCTTTAAAACAATGGGATACGGTAATATGGTTTTTTATGTAGACGGTGAATGACGGTCAGAGAATTAACAATTATATCTACGTTCTGCATTAAATCTTTTGAATTAAACAAAGCTTTTAAAGTTTACAGGATTTGATAATGATAGAAGAGATTCGAAATGGTTAAACACGTCAGCCTTTAAGATTGTCAAACGGAACGGTTGGGAAGAAATCGCTACTTTAGCATTCTTATTTTTATAATCCTTATTGTTAATGTTTGCAATATTTGTGGTGTACTAAAAATAATACTTGACTAACATACAGAGATTAACTTTAATGTACTTAAAAGGTATTTACGTTTTTTTGGTATAAGTGTCGCAGTGTGTAACGTTATTGCATAGAAGGCCATATAATTTCGAGCAACCGCTGCCCTTACCAAAACAAATGAAGATCTCACCGTTCTCAATCCTTGCAATGTATCTGTCAGTAGCTTAGTTAAACGTTACCTATATCACACACTGGTAAGATAATCCTTGGCGGTTTTTGCCGATAAATGGTAGGTACTATAGTGGTATGGTAAATTTAGTTATAAGGTTAACTGACACTGACGTGTGTGTATGTTTTAATAATACTATGTAATAAACTTACCAAATTACAAAAACTTACCCCATTATTTTTCCTTATACCTGTGCTGGGCTTCATCAATATTTAGTTCACTTTTTTTTAATTTCATGCTATAGAGATAAAGAAAAGTAAGTAGTAGGTATACGTTTAACTCGATTGGAGACGACTATTTTATTTAAAAAAATGGTTGTCACATGTTTCATACTTGTATTTTTCGGTTTCTGCTAACAATATAAAATAAAAAACAAAATGCAGCTCATCTGGAAGGTACAGTTAAAATTCTAACAAAAATCTGCCCAAAGGAGTTGATAAAATATTAAATTCTTGTTTTGAATTCAGATTTCATCACAGCAGATTAAATGACGAACAAGTATTACATAATTATATCGTTAACTATTTTAACAAAAAAAATTGTTTTATCGATAGCTTAAGTGATGAAAGTGACATCAATTTTGAGGTCTAAAACGTGATGTTTAAAAAACAGTTAAGAAAAGAAAGCGGGCAACAGAATGATAACACCAACAGAGCATTTTTTCCGCTACAATCGATTAGTCACAATCGTTTCACCAGTTATTTGTCAATATTCAATAGTAGAAATTCCACAATTTTTTTACTCGTCTCATGAAAAACAAACTACATATACTTTTAATGTTCCGAAGTAATAGTATATGTACGTACATATATTAAACGGTTTAATATATTAAGTAACGTGTTTAAATGTTTTCCTAAACAGGTAAATAAAATACTTAAGATAAATCGTTCAAATAAATTTTATTGTTCAATTTATATTTGCTGTCGGAATGGACTTTAGTTCTTTTACATTTTATTATACACTCTACCTTTTTTCTAATATTATAAATATTAATAAATATTTTCGAATTGTTCTTATTAAAGCAATAAATAAAACTTTAATACAATTTTGTTATACTTTAAATTACCGTCATAGGATTATTTCTGAGGCTTTTGTACATTAATTTTGTAATATTCGTTATGTAAGGGTTCGTGTGACAAATAAGATAAGGCGGGCCACCTGAGCTCTGTGTTTGATATGTCACTTGACATGCATTATAGCTTAGTAACGAAGGGTTATGTTGCTTATTGTTCAGGGAATATAGGAATTATTTAATTTGAAATTTTATCTTACGACAGTATTAAAAGCATCACTTCTAAAGAACAATCTGATTATATTTTTGAAATATATAATTTTCTAACTATACCTACCAGTATCAAAGGAAAATAGAATTTGAGCCTAAAATGTGTCTGTCGTTACACTACTGTTTAGGTTTGGAAAAAGTAAAGTTTTAATTGTATTGTTATAAAAATTAGGAAGCTCTAGCTTATTTATATCAGATCAAATTGGAGGTCCACTGCGAAGATAGGTTAGTTGGAGCCACTTTGCCGGCTTTTGCACCTTCAAAATCTAATATATCTTATGCTTTATTTTTTTCTTCCATTACATAAATTTATGTTCCATACAGTTTTCTTTTCAATTTATCAGAAGGTCATTGACGCAAATGATAATAAAAACGACTATAGGACTTGTTTCTCGAAAAAATCCTGACTTTTAGATTTTGTGTTTACCAAGTGTCTGAATGGAAAATGTAGGAGAAACAATATTTTAGCAAACGAAGTAGACATCGAAAATAAATAAAACATTGGGGTAAGTGATTGAAATCGGTCCGAGGTTTTCAACGAGATTAAATATTATTTCGTGTTTGTATTTTCCCAAATAGACTTCTATTTAGCGAATTGTTTTTGTAAAAGATTAATATTGGAAAACAAATAATTAATTAATCATTATTGACTCATTGTATTTATGTTTTATAGCACGTGCATATTGTGCATGGGTTTTTCATATTATATTCTGTTTCAAATTGCTTTTTGGTTCGTTTATTTTGATTTGTTCAATTAAAACAAGTGAAAATCGTAACGAAAATGTTTTGTGCATTTTAAAATAACGTTATCGGATGCTGGAAAATTGAAATTTTAATTTCTGAACGCGGTGTGGCAGGTCGACCCTGTTGTGACTTTTTTGCTAACAATGATTTAAATTAAATGAACTTTTTACGAACGTAGGTAATTTTAAAAAGCCAAAAGGCCATCTTGTTATCTATGGAGTGCAATATAGAGATCACTTAACTGTAAGTAGTCTATTGCTACTCCTTTTGCTAGTTTGAATTTGAAAGTAACAAGCACATATACTCGTACCTACTTTTGAAGCGTCTTTGTAGCTAACCGTGGCTCTATTTTTGAAACGACATCGGTATTGTGAAATATTGTTCTTCAGAAACGAATATAGAACTTTATCTCAATATATTCATATGATTTGCATATTGGACACAAAAGAGGACGGGCTTTGTGAATATTTTACTTCCGAAGTGCCACTGAGATCTAGTTCGTAGATACATAATCATTGAATAATATTTTCCAAGAATCTATTCAAGTTTATCATACGTACCTACCACTGATAAGCTGAGTATTTTACCTATTAATTGCGTAACAAAGTTGCTCTTTTATATGAGTAAGTATTAACATTACATAGAATTTAATCTGAGTTATGGCCTCCGGCGAATCAATAATCTGCAGGCTAACAAAGCCAAATAACTACGCTTTGTATGTATGTACTCGTAGCTTTAAGTATCTTATACCTTAGCTAATTCAGGATCTAATATTCAGAATGATTTAATAAATACTTAATAGGGAAAGGTCAAACTAAGTTTAATATCGCATGAAAGAAATCTGTTTATGCACTACTTTGGTGGCAGCAAGTGATCAATCCACCTTAGCATTAAATTTCTAAAAAAAGACACAACTTCTTAATTAAATCACGAAATAATAAAATTTTGACCCAATTTAAAGGCAATAAAGATAGTACTTCCTTGTTTAAGAGCTGCTCTCACAAATAAATTAAAAAAGAAGGGCGTACCTCCATTTGCGATTAACTTTATTAGAATTCATTTGAAAGAACGTTCGAGGCTTACTAATGAGGCTCTTTATCCTTCAAGCGATCGTTTCAATTGAAACTTTGTATTTCTTATGGCAAATGTATTTTTGTACACAATTCTAAAAATCCACAGCTGTCTCCTTAATCTGTCTTTTAAATTATCACTTCGAGATTCCTTGTTCTGTTTTTGCTGCACTTGAATTGTAAATGAAGTTAATGCCATAACTTTGTTTACGATTACATACATTTATTTTATTTTATTTAAGAAAATAAGACAAAAGCAATTTCTAACCCAAAATTCCATCTTTAATTTTAAATATATTTCCATTGAAAAGTTAATTTAGATTAATCAGAATAGAATTATGGTTGCATTAAAACAAACCACCTAGAAATCATTCGCTATCCACTTTGTTCTAAAACTACCAATTGCTATGAGAAGCGCGCTGAATGATGGTTATTACAGCTCATCGCTCAGCTACATTGTGTATGGCCGCTTTCGTGTCTAGAGCACTTTTGTGAGAAATTAATTTTGATGACGCATTTATACATAAATTGATCGCATTCAGCGTATCTCTGAGCATTATGGTGAAAATCACAGATAAGTACTTATGATTTCCCGAAAATATAATAGCTTGATAGAGCCACTTATGATTGCAATCGTACTTGCTTTCAAATGGCAAGTAAGTAAGTACGCAATCAAAATATGAAAGTTACGCTTTTAGAATTATTTTAGTTGAACACTTAATTCTACATTAGATATGGCTACTGAAATAGAAAATATTGCATTTTATAAAATAAACATTTTCGGAATTTATCCATTGTATAATTATGTTTTAAGTAAACGTAGGTATTTATTTACCCGCACACATTTATAGTTTTGCAACAACCCAATTTATTAACAGTACAACGTACTCAGAGATATGAATATAAATTTGGCGCAGTGTCCAAATTGTAATTCCGACGAAAAGGTTTTAATTCCAATAGAATTGGGGTTGCACATGACTGCCTCGCTTCAAGTGATATAAATTGCGAAGGGGAGTCCGCCTCAGTCGTTGTGAAAATAAGGATCTTTTGCAAGCCTTCACTTTATAATGTTTTTTAATGTGTGGTTGTTTTAACGGCATAATTATACTGTTGTTTGTATAATCTACATTTAGGTATACTATATTACCGAAACCTATTAAAACAACCAATTCTACATGCAAATTTTTTTCTGCTTTTTAATGCCTTCAACCCTTTTTATGTCCCACTGCTGGGCACGGGTCTCTCCCCACAACCGAGGAAGGCCTGGAGCATAC
>DWQK01004518.1:0-10366 GCA_018231225.1 Noctuana stator
GGAGGGTTGCTGCCGGACACACTATACTTGAGGCGACCATCTCAGTCCTCGTGAGTAGCAAAGTCTTCACATATGATCTCAGATTTAAATACTTCTCTCCTATCTGACGTTGGTTGGATGTCCATGGGTTGCAGTAACTACTTAACATCAGGTGGCCTGCATGCTTGTTTGGTAAATGCATAAATAATAACAAAATATAAAGCTGAAGAGTTTGTTTGTTTGTTTGAACGTACTAATCTCAGGAACTACTGGACCTGGCTATATTCATGAGAAAGATTATAGGCTATCAAGTATTACGTTACTATTCTTAACGCGAATGAAACTGCGTGGCTCAGCTAGTATACATTATACTGTAGCTCTAAAATAAATTGTAATTTCAGCTCTCACACAATCCGGATGAAGTACACTACACCCAATTGGAACAGATCTGTGATTCATGCATATGCCGACTGAGGAATGCTTTGGACTTCAAGCGGGAGGTGCTAGCATGCGAGCAATTGAGATTTGAGCATTTGAATAACAGTGGGTGTTGATTTACCTTCTATATTTAGAAATACAATGAAGTTTGTTGATTAGTTTAGTTTAGTTTATTTACATTCCAAAGTGTGCAGATTACATGCGCAATTGTTAAAATGTTGCTTGCCTTCAACCCTTTTTTTGTCCCATTGCTGGGCACGGGCTTCTCTCCATAACTGAGGAAGGCCTCCAGCTTACTCGCATCTCACTCGTTAGTGGCCAACGCATGTTGGATGTAGACCACGCATGTAGTCCACCTGGTGTTAAGTGGTCGCCTCATGTTAGTGTGGCCGGCAACTGCACCTTTCCACCAAAGCAACTGAATTGTTTCATCACGGCAGACATAGATGCAGCGGTGGTGATTCCCCGGTCGAACCATACAAGTTCTACCACCTACTATGAACTTTATGTATGTTGTATAATCATGTAATTTCTCTGACTTCTCCCATTACAGAAGTCAAAGTGAAAGAGGAGGTTTGTGAAGAAATTTTTGACGAATATTCAAATGAGGATTTCATTGAATCGCTCGAACCACACCATTTTCATGGGTTTAAAGATGACCAGAGTGGAGATTTACAGGAATTTCAGGACGTTGAGTACTTGGATATCGATGAAGGTGAGACTGTTGCTAGGTACCATGTTTTCTATTATCAACAAACTTCAAAAAAAGGAGGAGGTACTCAATTTGAGGTTATTTTTATGTTTGTACCTCACAACTTTTGACTGGGAGAGCCGATCGGGTTGATTTTTTTTAAATTATAAGCTGAAGCTTCCCGTTTGGTCCCATTTCAATTTGGTCTAGTTCGAACAATAGCATCCAGAAAACTACATCAAATTTAAATTCAAAAATTTTTATTCATCATAAGGTATACGACCTGGATGACCGTCATGTAATACGGTACGTCGGCTTTAGGCGCCTTTTTGGCTAAGGTAGGCCGGGAGAAACAAGCCGGTAGAAAAAACTCACGGTACTCCTTTAAAATCAAGTGTATAAATTACAAGTTATTAACAAATTATGCAGTGTACCTTATGATGAATAAAAATTTTTGATTTGATTTAGTCCATCATGACCATTCTCACAGATTCTCCACAAATCTTTCAGACAAAGAAGATTTTATACCAGACAAGGTATCCAACACAGAAAGCGCTCAAGTCACAGAATCAATTCAAACCAATATCAATGAACCTCATGATCTAAATAGGACATTCACATCAAGAACACCGTCCCACACCCCAGAAATACAATCAGACGCCTCCGAACCAGAGAAACAGAAACGGAGATGGCCGAAGAAGAGAAAGGGACTCGAGAGGATTTACAAGAAGTACACGAGAGAGGAAATGCTGAAGGCCGTGGAGGCGGTGCAGAATGGATCTATGTCCAAAATGGAGGCTTCTACGAAGTACAATGTGCCAAAGAAGACTCTAGCCTCGTGGTTAGCTAATGCTAATAATGAAGCGAGTAAGTTGATACTGATGGAAAGGTGATGGAACAGTTGGATGTTGAGGTATCACCGGCAACTCATAACCCACTGGCAACTAAGCCTTGTAACAAGTTGTTTCGGTTGGGGAGGGTTGCTGCGGGACCCACTATATTTGAGGCGACCATCTCAGTCCTCATGAGTAGCAAAGCCGGCACGTATGATCTCTGATAGGACTCTCCTATTTGAGGCTGGTTGGATGTCCATGGGTTGCAGTGACTGCTTAACATCAGGTAGCCTGCATGGTCGTCTACTGCTCATCTATACTAATATATAAAGGTGAAGAGTTTGTTTGTTTGAACGCGCTAATCTCTGGAAGTACAAGTCAGATTTGAAAAATTCTTTTTGCATATGATAGCTACATTTATGAGGAAGGTTATAGGCTATCTAGCGTTACGTCACAATTCTTAGCGCGGTCGAAATCGCGGGGCACAGCTAGTAAACAATAGAAGAAATATAGAATCCTAGTGTTGGGCTGAATGTGAACCGTTATTTATATGCCTTCAACGGTTTTTATGTCCCTTAGCTGGGCACGGGTCCCACAACCGGGTAAGGCCTGGGGCTTGGAGGAGGGTTATTTCTATATCAGTATGAAATTCAGCTAACTTTTACATTGTTTCAGACGAGAAAAGTGAAAATTTGTTATCGTATCACAATTTCGTGGACGAAGTGAAGAAGATTTTGACTTACACCAATGCTATTCCGTTCAAAACGAAGTCGGCGAGGTACTTCTGTGCTTACTGCTCCACGGACGGGCCTTTCTTCGAAGACCCTGACGACCTGAGGGTCCACACGAGAACGGAGCACGTCGACGACAGAACCAAGAACACAGAAATCATGCTCCGGCCAAGGTATTTTTTTTATTTGATGTGGGAGAAGACCGATCATATGGTACAAAACTATGAAACTTATTTATCTATTTACTTGCTGTGCCCCGCGGTTTCAGCCGCGTTAAGTTACGCAATGTTTGCTAACCTTTTTCAAATTGGTCCAGCAGTTATGGAGCCTATTCAATACAAACAAATGAACAATCAAATCTTTCCTCTTTATAATATTACTAAATATTGAAAGTAAATTGTTTTTGTGTACGATAAGTCTAGTAATTTACATTCATAAGGAAGGTTATAGCCTGTTAAGCATTATGTTGCAATTCTTAAAGTGAAACCGCAGGGCACAGCTAGTATATATAATAAAAGTTCCACTTTCCAGATACATGAACGAGACGTTGAAAATGGACATTGAATCGCTCCACTGCACCGTGTGCTGCACGATTCTTCCCTCATGGAGCAGCATGTTCAAGCACTTGAATGAAACCCACAACATCAAACTGAAAGAGGCATACGCCAAAGTCATCCCGTACGTTCTGAAACGGGACTTGAAATGTGCACTGTGTAGCGAGCCGTTCTCAAACTTTCACAACTTGGACGGTCACATGAACTCACACTACTCCACATACATCTGTCAGGACTGCGGTGACACGTTCCTGTCAGCAATGCGGTTGGGGAAGCATGTCAAAGTGCACGACACCGGACGGTTTCCATGCAAGGTGTGCGGGAAGATATTTACCCTGGACAAGTATAGACAGAAGCATTACGACCATGTTCATAAACAGAAGCATAATATTAAATGCTTGTACTGTCCGGAGAAGTTCTACGGAACGTTCCAGAGGCATCTGCACGTGATGGAGAATCATAAGGATAAGGTTAAGATTACTACGTGCGAGTACTGTGGCTTGAGGTTTGAATGGAAGCCGTACTACATCGCTCATTTGCGGAGGAAACATAAGGTCAGGAAGGAAAGGCATGACTGATGAATATATATTGTGATGCTGTACCGTGTTGTGGATACAATTGATAACCTGATTGGTATTTTTTTGTGATATGAAGTAGCAGACGAGCATGCAGGCTACCTTGTGCTAACTGGCCGCTGCAGCCCATGGACCTACATCCAACCTCAAGCAGGCTCGTGTCCTGCCTGAGGTCGCGCCTAGTTGCGCTGCTGCCCCGGAGGCTGATGGTCGCCGTGTAAGTGTGGCTGCCAACTGCAACTTTCAAACCGAAACACAAATGAATTGCTTCATTAGCTTCACAGCAGACATGGCTGCAGCGGCACTTCCCCGGTCGAACCATACAAGTTCTACCACCTACAAAATATTTATAACCTAAGTCTCACAAAAAAGGTAGACAAACCATCTGATGTTAAGTGGTTTCCGTTGCCTATAAACTCTGGTAACACCAGGGCAGTCGTAAAGTGTTGCCAGCTTTGCAGGAGAGCTCTTTTAGCGCCTTTTTTGAAGAACATCCCTTTTAGCGCCTTTTTTTAAAGAACATCCCTTTTAGCGCCTTTTTTGAAGAACAGCCCTTTTAGCGCCTTTTTAAAGAACATCCCTTTTACCGCCTTTTTTGAAGAACAGCCCTTGTAGCGCCTTTTTTGAAGAACAGCTCTTTTATCACCTTTTTGAAAGACCCCATATTATATTCCGCCGGAAATAACTCTGCATAGATCAATCTATAAAGATGTGTGAGGTAGGAAAGTGGATCCGTGGAACCACAATTCCAGACGGTAGTAGCCAAGTCTTTGACGGGTGGTAAAGTACACAAAATGCGGCAAATGTTTAAATGATAAAGAAAGATAGGGAAAATTGTAACAAATTGCCTGCGTATTAATCATAAAAAGGTTATAAATAGTTTTTAACAGTCGCAATAAAATTATTTTGCTAAAAAGTATTTATGATTTTATAATAGAAATGATTGTGCTGAGACAATGAATTGTTGAGTATTTTATTGAAAATAATCTGCTTGTACATACTACTAGCTATTCTGTTAATTATGTTGTTTAAATAAATTTATTCAGGCTGGCTGCGGACTTTTCCCTTAATTTATTTTTAAAATCCCTGAAAGCAAGACAGAATGAAAAAATTTTCTCATATTAGATTGATTTATTAAGTTAACTTTAAAAAATATCCTAGCACATTTTAATAACTTATAACTAATTGACCTACCATTGTATCTACTGGGGACAAGTCCTCGCAATATGAGAAGAGTATAAACCATAGTCCACCACACTGGCCAAGTATTGGCAGGTTCATTCATAGTTTCTTTCACCGTTAGCTAGTGAGATTTAATTGCCTAAAACACAACTTAGAAGTCATGCAGATGAGATTTCATTTAATTACATATTATTTATAAATTAATAATATTCTATTAATTTTTATTAGAACATACACTTTAGGAGCAAATTCCTCAAGTTTTGAACCTCTATACATTTACAGAAGACTTATGTAGGTACAGAATCTATACAAATAATGTAAAACTGAATAGTTTGTATGTTTGAACGCGCTAATCTCAGTAATTACGTGACCAATTTGAAAAATTCCTTTAGTGTAAGATTCTACATTCATGAGGAAGGTTATAGGCTATCAAGCATTACGTTACAATTCTTAACGCGGGTGAAACCGCAGGGCACAGCTAGTGTTATATAAACTTTCAACTTAATGGCCTTCTCAGGTATATACCTATGCACCATTCATAAGCTAAAATATAGATGGAATTACATTTGAATTTTTAACCTTAATGTACTTTTGTTTAAAGAATTCGCTTCAAGAAAAGTCACTTACCTGAGAACTTAAATAACATAAAGTACATACGAGTAGTTTGTTCGTAACGCGTTGTTGAACATAACATGACATGGTTAAACATAATTTGTTACAACATATTCCGCTAATTTAGTCTTAAATTCACTTTATGAAATAAGTTTTTAAATTATTGAGGGAGAGTAATTAAAAAACTTACTTGACAACCCGTACGGTGAAGTGGTTACCACGCCAGTCCACCGTTCGAAAGGTCCCGGGTTCGATCCCCGGCGGGGCCGAAATTTAAGTGATAATTTAGATTTCTGTTACCAATCTGGGTGTTTGTGTATTTGTCTTTGTGTGTGTCCATGGCGCCCACGACACAGGTAATCCCAGTGTGGGGCTGTGAGCGTGAAGCGTTAAAAAAACCTATACTAATATATAAAGCTGAAGAGTTTGTTTGTTTGTTTGATTGAACGCGCTAATCTCAGGAACTACAAGTCGGATTAAAAAAAATATTTTTGTGTGCGATAGCTACATTCATGCATCATCAAGCATTACGGTTACTATTATCAACGCATGTGAAACCGCGTGGCACAGCTAGTATGTTATAAAGCTGTGCTATATAAAAAAATAACTACGCCTGACGTCACCCAATTTAAGATAACTTCGATTTAGCGCACAGACTCCGTCTAAGGTTATGGCTGAGTTGTCGCGGGTCCCGTGCTCATCGGTGTTGCCACAAAAAGCCATTCGACCTGTTCCAAGCCATTCTGGCGGCCACGCACGGCTGCCCACGATTCTCCACGCCTTGGCGTCGGGCGACCGGGGGTTTTTCAAACTTTTTTTTACTATTTTCCATACCTTTTATTGTCGATAGGAAATCTATAGATCGGTGATGCTGCGGCCGGCCAAAAAAACGGTCACGTAGACGCTACGTGAATAATCATCTCGTTAACTGTTGACTTTGCACCTGTTGGGTGAATGACCATCCATTCATAGTGTATGAATGGTGTGTTGATGGTGGTATACTGGTCGTATAAGTACCTACTAGCATCGGACTGGGGCTTTATGTATATGAGATTAAAAAAAAATAACACACACACACACAAAAAACTAAAAATCCTGTGTAGGTATCACGTACACACACAACGACACAAAGCCAATAGGATCCAGCCAGATCGGCAACAGAAATCTAGACTCTTCATTTAAAATCCCGCTTCACGGGGAATCGAACCTAGGACGCTAACGACCATACGCTGACGCGGCTCAGCTTTTGATACTAGACGAAAGGGAACTTATTTTTGATAGGACGCAGAATCATACATGGAGGCGTTAGGTACTGCATGAGAACTGAGATGGTCGCCTTAAATATAGTGTGTCCAGCAACCCTCCCCAACCGAAACACAAGTACTTGCTTCACGGCGGGTTATGAGGGCAGCGGTGGTACCACTTCTCAATATACTTAATCTACCACCTATAAGATTATTTATAAATTCTTAAATTTCCCAAACTTTCTCAAATATTTATCTATTCACGATGATTAAAAGGAATGATTAAAATTGTTAAAACTATAAATATTAAGAATCGTGTTATTAAAAAACGTTTACTAATTTTTAATACCTACCTACCGATAAAAAACTCGATAATTTAATCTAAGTAAGTACGTATCCAATTTTATGCGAGGTTGATTACTTATTAGATACCAGCATTGTAATTCTAGCATCGAAAAAATTTAATGATTAATTTACTAAGATCGGGTCTTCACCAATTACAATCAAATTACCAATAACACCAGGTTACTAATTGATTGAAGACATGTGATCAATCAATTGGTCCTGTAATTAATTACCAGTGTCAATATTAAATTATTAAGTGACCAATAAATTGGGACACATTTAGGTATGTAGAATCAATGATCGTGATGATCAAAAAAATTATAAATTACCTATTATTTTTTTGATTGAAATCATTGATGAAATAATGACACGAAAATTATGATTGATAAAAAGTTTGTTTTTGAAATTAGAATTTATAAATTGATTGAGACATCTGTTATCTGATTAATTACTTGCAGGTAGATACATCTTTTTGTGATGTGAAGTTAATTTTTTCGTGACAACGCCAATATTACAGGAGATTATACGAGAAACAGTAATAAAGTAACCAATTGAATGAAATTAAGTCATGCAAAAAAGAATCCTACCTTAATCGGCGGAGCGTAGTCAACAGCCATCATGCAGTCGCTGTTGACTCCGGCCTCAGTCTTGATCATGGGGGGCCCGTGGTGGTAGAGCTGCCCCATCTGGTGATGGTGCATACCCCCCTCCCCCCGGCTGTACCACGTGGTGTACATCCCGTAGCCTTGCTCGCAACAGTCACTCATAAATACGACATTTTCGAACCAACTTACACAAGTTTATTTGTTACGTTTTCAATAAACGTAACACTAGTTTCGAGTACAAAGATTATAAACACATTATTGCTGAATGTACACCGATGCGTTTTGAATGAACACTTATCCCAGGGGAATGTACACTTTACACACTTTTCGTTTTAAACTTTCTATCCGAATGTACACTGTTGCGTATTTAAATAAGACCGGTATGTTTCTTGCACAACTGTACTTGTCATCTCAAAAACACTGATATAGTCACTTATTGCACTGTGGGATTTTGTTCACTACACACTTTCGTTTTCTAGTCACGTTTGTCGTTAATTTATTGTTAGGTACTTTCAATTGAACGTATTATAATTGAATTAAATTAAATCAAACAGGAGATTCGTTTTTCGATTGCACAATGAAATTAATTTTTAATTTAATTATTTCGTTGAAATTAAATAAAGCTTTTTATTTTACATCTAACCGACTAAAGATTTCTTATAAAACAAGAAGCACCAAGTTTCCAATTCAATTGAACCCGTTTTATGAATTAATTTGATTTAAAATCGAAGGCGTATAAATTAAATATTGCACTAAGTACATTTGAAAATAAATATATTTTTGTTTGTAAACTTGTTTAAAATGTCAATTATTTTATTTTGAAGTCTTGTTAACTGCATCTGGAACAAGGAAAAAAGGAATTAATCTATTTAATATTTATAAAAAGTGTAAAAATGATGTTTTACTCTATAAGTTTAATTTTATTTATTAAAAATTAAATTAATTTAATTTAATTTCTTCTCGTTATATCCATAATATGAGAAAAAATTAAATACACTTCATTGATATTTAAAAGTTTGAAGAATTATTGCAATAAATTTAAAGTTTATTTAAAATCATTAATAAAAATATCATTATCTGTGAAATAATTAAATAAATCAGAAGTAGATAATATATTTTTAAATACCCATTAGATCAATGCAATTAATATCATTATTACGGAACAAATCGGATCGAACATACGGACAAATCAAAAGATAATTTTAAATCAATTATGTATTTTATTGTAATCTTGGGTCTCTTGGGAGATAAGTACCTTCTATGCAATACAGCTAATCAAGTTATAAGGATACCTCCATACAAGACGATTACAAAACGCAACAATTCAGATAGGAAGAAGGTATAAACCGCGTGTGGCTCGAACGAGAACGTGATATGAAATTTGGAACCGTGAAAATTTCTTAATCCGGCATTGATTGCGCAAAATGGCGTCGGAAATGAAGTTCTAGTCCCTAGACAAGTGTGGTTTAGTAAAATTTGCATGTCTTTTGAGAACTTTAAGAAGATCTCTCATGCAGGTTCTATTACAATATTTTCCTTCATCGTCACAGCTTGACATTTAACTACTTAAAATGCATGTGACTCAGAAAAGTTATTGTTTGGTTGAATATTACTGGGGTTTAAAAACCCCGTCCTCTCGGATAAGAGGCCAAATTCTTAACCACTACTAATATTTAACTATCAATTATATCTACTGAAAAAAGTTGAGATAGATACCTACCTAACATAATTTTCATGTTGGATATCAAGTGTAAGATACTTTCTAAAACCAATAAATCTTAACAATGGACACGAAACGCGCGGCCACCGCACGTTCCAACTGCCGCATCTACAGGCACCCTTACCGAGCCTCGCATTAACTTGACAATGGTTTAATTAAACGTCATAAAAGTGATAATGTTTCACAATCGTGGTACTGCAGCAGGCAATAAGGAAGTGATGTAGCGTGCGTGTGGCAGGTTAATGAAATCTAGCGAAGAGCGCGTAGATTTGCCGTTTGTGCGCATTGTTACTACAGAGCCTAGATAATGTAGAGGACCGCGTTGGGGCAGCGTGGTGGAGTATACTCCATGTACACCATTAAGTACAATATCCCACTAATATTATAAATGCGAAAGTTTGTAAGTAAGGATGGATGGATGGATATTTTTCACGTAAAAACGACTGAATGGATTTTAATGAAACTTTACAGTAATATAACTTATACATCAGAATAACATATAGGTTACAATTTATAGATATATTGTGTGAATTGCTCGAAATAGGTAGGACAAATCCTGCGCAGACGGAGTCGCGGGCACCAGCTAGTGGTGATTAAGTATAGCAAACAGAATGTTTACCGAACAACTTTATGTGCCCATATTTGTACAAATAAACTTGTTTCATTTCATTTCATTTCCCCGGTTATGGGGTGGGATACATGCCCAACAGTGGGCCATAATAAGGGTTGTAGACTATTAGATATTGTGTATACTGTATCGCTAGGCAACCAAAATTGTTGATATCTTAATCTTAATATATATAAATTACGTGTCACAGTGTTTGTCCGCGATGGACTCCTAAACTACTTAACCGATT
>DWQK01004519.1:0-10364 GCA_018231225.1 Noctuana stator
GTGTCATTTCAACGGATAGTTAAAAAAACGAATGACTCGGCATAGTTCGTGACGTGAAATATTCAGTGAAGTTTCCTTTCGGTCACTTTTTCCGTAACGTTGCTCGCAATTTTATTAAAATATTTTCTTATATAGAAGTATACTTATGCTGTTATGTACAACATTTAATGAAGCATTATACTCGTACATCTAAGTTAAGCACATTCCATTGAGCATGGTTCCTAGAGTCAGACTTTATAGTTTACGAAAAACACAATTCGATTTGGATTTTCCCCATAGATCGTCTAGCAGCGTCCCTAGTACGACGAGAAAGAAAACTGGCTAATCGATTGCTCGTTTTCATAATCAAATGCAACTTTTTACAGTACAATGTTGGTAACGTATGGTAATGATTGTGTTTTTCTAAACTGTCTAAACACGTAGCAAGCTCCAGGTTCATTGACGATGCATGATACAAAACGTTCTTATATGAATTTTGAATTCAAAAAGGCCATTTCTGTGCTTTTATGTTAAATTTGTACAAGTAGAAAGTCTCAGTGCGTGAAATTAGTCAGAACTTTACCATTCGCTGCAGACGATACAAAAATTAATTGATATTTTTACTGATCTTAAATTCGTTTTATATCGATTATCGTGCTTGGTTAAAACGTAGAAATTAATTTTTATGCAAGGCTTTAGTGTGGCATTCTAAACGTACCTAGGAATGTCATCTTTATAGCTGAAAAAGATAAAGGTGTATTAAAATGCGAGAATAAAATTGGAAGTTTTGTTTGGAAGAATTAAAATTAGTAATAGATACAACAAAAAAAAATTTAAACTCACATGCAGAATAAGATGTCTGTACTAATTTTTTTTATTAAATCTATGTAATAATATATATATATCTAAATGTCTATAAGTTGTGCTTCATTCAATCTCATAATTTACCGAAGATATTTTCAAGTACAAATTTTTCGTTCATAATAAGAGTGTGCTCGTGTCACTAGATACTTAGCCTATTTATTTTGTAATAATTGTTTACGATTTATCGTAAAAAGAGCCATCTGGGGTCCTATTTGGTATATCCTATCTGGTATTACCATTTTGGTAATACCAGATAGGATATCTTTATTTATTTATTAATTTTAACATTTTTTTTAATTTTTTTTTTTGTTTATTCCTATAAACCACTTGTTTCCTACCTTATCTTCATATGTTCTGTTTCTGCGTATTGCATTATTTGCAAAGCTTTACGTTACAATATGTACACTCTTCATAATTCTTCATAGCCTTTTAAAGAATTAAAAGCTCTTGGGTCAATTAACGTGATATTAACATTATTTACAGTGTGAAATTAAATCGAAAATAGGAAAATACATAAACGTATAGTACATTAATATTTAAGTGTATAAAATGTATAGTACATGAAAACTTAAGTGTAACAAACATACGTTTCCATTTTGCGTTCCATCTGGATGAGGTTGTTGAGGCGGTTCAACATTTCCATGATCTCTTCGGGTTCGTATTGCACTTCATCGCGGTAGTAGTTGCTGGGGCTGCAATACGTTAAATATTGTTAATTGCCGTTGCTTTGCGAAAGTCCATACTACTTTGCAACAGTCCGCCAATACGACGTATATACACCGTGGATATTCGTACACCGTAGATTAAAGGGATCATGGCATGAAGCGCCTCTCGATCCCCGAGAAAGTTCGCAACCGATGAAGGCTTCGAGGCCGACAAGGCCAAAGCCAATCAGTTGGTGTTTAGTGGGTAGGCACGTAGGCTTATCCTTGTGAGTCCCACATAATCAACGCGGCCGGTTGCGTTGGTATGCATGAGCATTCACCACCTCCCTCCCGCGCATCTCCGGAGGTTAGTCTATATCACCTTGTCTGGGTACAAAAGAAATAATACCTTGGGTAGGAGGCAGCAGGGACGATGAGGAGCAGCGCGCCGAGCAGGCAGCAGGAGAGGAAACAGCTGATTCGCACCATCCTGTAACAAAATTGTAGTTACTAACTACTGCCTACGATGTAACTACGTCATCATCAACGGATACTGTCCCAATGAAATGATATCGGGATATATTTATTTATTTATTTCTTTGTACATCCATACTCTAAATACAGATGCTATCATAGCCTATATAGATATTATGATCAATGACAAAAACGCTGTAATGTCACTGCTCCATACAAGGATTCCTTGTATCGTGGAAGCCATAGACATAAACAATTAAACAGTGACAATTGACAAACACCGAGAACAGAAATCTAAATTCATTTAAATGTGTACTTTGCCAGGAATCGAACTCAGGACCGTCCAAATCGCAAACCGGGACGACAAACATTGCATCACACAAGACAATGAAGGGTTGCTAATAATGACAATAAAATTCATTCGATACTGCATAGGATAAAGTAATGTTCTATTAGTATTTCTGTTACCTACCGAAACATGTGCGTATAAATCACCATCCAAATTTTTGTAAAGCTTAGTTGGTTGTCAGCTCTTTTCATATAGCGCAAGCAAATTATTTTGTTGACGAAGGGCGTGTATTTATAAAAGTGTTTATATTCGCGTGAAATTGTACAAAAAATTTCTCTGTGAAAGTAAGTAGGTAATTACAGACACGTCCAAGCTATCAATCACGCCAAATTCACTTGTAATATTATAAACATCACAACCGTTTCTGTATTTTCCAATATTTAACTCGTTGAGATGCTTATTTTAATAGAAAGTCGCTTATTTTCTACAAAATAGTGTATAAAAGGCAGGTAAGTTTTTAAAGATATCAAATGATATTTTCCATAGAAAGTTTTTGTTGTGTATCCTTTTATCCATTACTAGCTGTGCCTCGCGATTTCACCCGCTTTAAGAATTGTAACGTAATGCTTGACATCCTACAAACCTCAAACCTTCCTCATGAATGTAACTATCATACACAAAAAGAATTTTTCAAATTCACAAACAACAAACAAACTCTTCAGCTTTATAATATTTATTGGATTTTTTTAAGATTTTTGAGCGTATACTCAGGCGATGAAAATAAAATAGTTTCAGGTAAAGGTAATATTATTCTACATAATTCATTTAACAATTTTTTGGTCTCTTTTAATTTTATTGACACTTTTAATTTCATTTTCTCTTTTTTTTCTATCTTTTTATTTTTTTTTCTATTTTTTTATTATTTTTTTAAATTTTTTTTCTCTATGTAGTTTAGAACACAAATAACAACCTATTATAATGTGCAAAATTCAAATAAAGAAGCAATTTTCATTGAGTGACAAGAAACTAAGACGGTTGCTACTTGCTACCGACATAGTAAAATATTTGTTACCCTTAAGTTCTTTGTGGTACCTACTGAAACATTTATCATCCTGTTTAACGACCAAAGGAATTCAACGTACGTGCGGACAATTTACCACAACCGTATATATTGTTTTGTAAATTTTACGAGCAGTTTGTAATAAAACGTTTCGCTTAGAAGAAAACGTGCTTCGGCATAAAATTATTTCTGTCGTTATTTAGATAAGTCATTAGTTTGCGTATATACTTTGATATTCGATGGTGTACGGTGAAATTTACGAATAATTTTAAATTTTTGATTCTTTGATCATATAACGCTCTATAAGAAAAGTTAAAGATGAATTTGAAACAGAATTAATGTTATTAGACGTTAAAGACATGATTGCATGGGACAAATAGATTTTTAAAATTTTTGTAAACAATATAGGTATATAATATGTAACTTTTGATTATATTAACAGACAAATAATAACATTTAATATTTACTAACTAGCCGTTTTTAGCAGCACAAATTGGATTCTAAACTTACTTTTTTTACAATAAATTATTTATTTAGTTCCCGCGATATAATATTCATCAACACCACTATAAAGTTAATATTAAAAAAAATAATACCTACTTCACGGCAAAACTAGGCGTCACTGAGAAGTTAAGTGTCTGCTTCGAGAAAAAAACTATCGCTTAATGCAAAAGGATTAATCTAGGCTCTTAATTTATACCTGATATAACTGTGGTCGTCCACAAAAATCACGAGCGAAAAGATAAAAAACTAATTAGAGTTCCGATTTCTCGCTATCTACTATCCGCCGCCAAAATATCAAAGATCGCACCCAAGCGACCACTGACCAGAGACGACACGCGATTGACCACGACTGAAGTGGCAACTTATAATACTCGTATATCAGCTGGTGCCTGTGACTTGGTCTGCGCTGGATTAGTATTTCAAGCAATTCACACAATATCTTTATAAATAGCCTATATGTTATTCTGATGTATAAGCTATAGTATTGTAAAGTTGCATTAAAATCCATTCAATAGTTTTTACGTGAAAGAGTAACAAACATCCATCCTTACTTACAAACTTTTGCGTTTATATTGTTAGTAGGAATAGTTAGTGCCCGCGATTTCGTCTGCGCAGGATTAGTATTTCAAGCAATTCACACAATATCTTTATAAATTGTAGCCTATGTGTTATTCTGATGTATAAGCTATACTATTGTAAAGTTTTATTAAAATCCATTCAGTAGTTTTTACGTGAAGGGTAACAAACATCCATCCATACTTACAAACTTTCGCGTTAATATTAGTAGGATAATCATCTCAGCTCGAGAACCTCCATATCTTCCTATCTGATAACCCAGGCGTGCTGTTGACTATGCCCTCTTGATAAACTAATTAGATTGAGCCTTGATTGGACAATCGAGTAAAACAGTGCTCGAAGTTTACCACACATTAAGGACCTAAGTGTGGTTTCCTGTTGTATTTCAAGAGCAATTAATGTGAAAAGCTTATTGCTTTTACAGCTATTATTGCTATTCGCTTCATATATTGTCATGTAAGCGTGGCCGTGTTACATTCATGTGGAAAGATTAGCAAGGAATCAGTCACGATAGTAATCAAATACTTTTTGCATTAGATATTAGGTATTATCTATGCAAATTAAAGTCCATATGTTTATTTTCCATACTTTCGCGTATATTCATTTGATTTAGGATACAAGTATATTTTGTACCATAAGTGCCTGTAAATGAAATTTTGTGCACTGTGTTTTAACTTGCTACTAGATGTCTATGTATCACATAAACTTTGATTTCATACAACAGATCATATCGTGAGTCATATCGACGGTAAAACAATTATTTTCTCAATGATAACATGATGATTAAAAGTATATCAGTAGGTATAAGCATAAATCGACGTTCAATTGAAATAAACCAGATCTGATATTATAGGTATAGATCGTTTTTATTTACGTAATATTAATATTTCGGACCTTTCCCGACCTCTTTGAAGGTCTATTTACGAATATCCATAAAATAAGGAGTAATCTTGCGTAAAATTGTAAAGGTTTGATGGATACATCGATTTTTCTTTTTTTCTTGAAGTTTGTTTAAGGACTCCGTAATTCACATTAATGTTTTATGTGTAGTTAAAAATACATTTATTTTAATTCGTTGAAATTGCTTTATAAATTGTAGAGCTGTTTGTTAAAATTTTAACTTGGGGGTAGGTGGCTCGAGGTTAACTTAATGTTCAAATCAATCACGCTTTCAGAAACTCAACAGACAGTTCTCAACGATAGTTAATTTTTGGGTTGAATTGCTTTTCAGAAACTGTATTAAATATCAATTATTTATACAAATGTTAATACGTATGCAAAAATGTTTAATAGGTGTTTAAAAAAATTTTTTTTTTAGTAAATTTTAACATTATATAGAATTTAAATACTGCATGGAACGTTGAAAAGAAAAGCCGACGAAAGAAATAATGTTACGAGTTTACACATGGCTGGTACATGTATGCCAAACATTTTTATATTACCCACTTTATGATAGCAGAATAATCTCTAATGGAGGATTTAGAAAGTAGAACATTTCAAACGCTAAGGTTCTGCGTGTGTACGTGTCTTGCCTACACAAGTTTACGAAATACCTACCTGTAAATTTTTCCTTACAAATAAAGTTATGTTACGTTACCAAAGCAGCATTATTTAAATTATTTGTATACTGATGACTGATGATACTAGGTAATTTTTTTAAGTGTTAGCAAACGAGCGAGTAAGCCATGTTATGTTAGGTGATCCTTGATTGCGAAGTGACCCAACGTCCTATAATATACTCGTATCTTGCAAACGGAAAATAGGCGTTAAACGTGAAAATTGTGCAATGTTTACTGCAAAATTTTTAATAGCGGACAGTAGGTACTGCCTGCCTCTTTGGTATAATAAGAAAACTTAAATGCACTGTGGCGTGCCCAAGGTTTCAGAAATAGGCAAGCTCAGATTCCATATTATTATGCAAGTATATAATAAGTACTCGTATATTCTCTGGTTAAAGTTTTGGGTATTTTTTTAAATCTTCTGAGTAGGTTTTGTTTTGTACTTAATATAAAAACCCGTTAGTTACTTACCGTTAATTGTCCCGTATACCGCGAACCTAGCAAAAATACATACCCTGCAATTCTACCCTATATTTTACCAAAATTTGTTGTAGGAATTTTGCCTGAAACTGCCTCACTTAACATGAAACCCTATATAAAAAACCTAAAAACTTTGGAACGAAAAGTTCAACTTTTTCAAACGCTTCTAACGAGGTCGTCGGTACAAGTTTATTGTCTTTAAGATACTAAATATTCAGAGTTGCTCCTTTTTCAACTTCTGAAACTATCCCGCTGGTTGTTGACATGGACTGATATTATAATAAAGAAAAGATGAAATGGTGTCTAAAACAGTGACCTTGTTATATTTTAGTCTGTCAGCATCTACACCTTTCGCATGAAACTCAATTATTCCCTTACTACATCGGTCTTCAGTGAAGCAATTAATTAATTGTTATCACGGTGAAGGAAAACATTGAGGCAAAACCAAAATTGCCACAATGTAATAATTCATAATTCGTATTCGTATCGTTTTAATTGAAACCTTAATTTCTTAAATGTTAACTTTTTGACAAGTGATACATTTGCATACTGTAGGGGATAGGATAAAAGACCCAAACATATCAAAAACCTGTAAACTTTATTATCATATCCTGCAAATAAACTTACTTGACTTAGTTTGAAAACCTCTCGCCCGTTTAAGCGGAAATTCGGATTTCTTAATCATCTTCACTGTTTCTTAAACACACTCGTAAATCGAGCATTAAGTGTCTGATTAACAGATTAGATGATATATTTTAACATCGTCTGTACAACAATAGAAAACAAACAAAGCCACATTATTCTATTGTCCTTCACACATTCATGTGCAAAGAAGTGGGTTATGGTTACTGAAAGAATGATCTATTAATAAGTATAAAGGCAGGCGTTACAAATTATTTTCTATCAACGTAAACAATACGTTAAAATTATGTCTATTAATATTCTCTTTTGTGTTTTGTTTGATTGTGTGCTACATCAATGAATTACGTTATAATGTTTTTTTTAGTCGTATTAAATGATCTATTTCGTTATTTATTATATTTTATTTTCCATATATTCTATCTATATGTTTTCATGTTTTTTATACCACCTACGCCTGATTGCTTAGCTCAATTTTTTTATGTTCCAAATTATTTAAAAAACTTTGATTAAAACACTTCCAAATACTATTTTAAGGTTTGTATACCTGACAAAATATATCGACGTTAGTTCTAAAAGCAAAATAAATTGACTGTGGTTTATGTTAGAAAATCTACAGGTTCATTTCGTGAATCAAAACAGGGTAAAGTTTTGAAGAAAGTTCGTGATCTTTTCCGCTATCAGAAAGTTTTAATCCTTTCTTTTAAAACCCTTGCGAATCACACCTTGACTGAGCTTTGATCCTTTTAGTTTCAATTTGTTATAGGTATGTTCAAGATTAAACTTGCTGTAATCTTTAACAAAATATTGTAAACAGGAATTGTATTAGATACTTACTTATATTAAATTAAAAGTTTTTAGGTTCATTTACATTTGACTTTTTACTGATCGATGAAAACATATTAAATATCTTTTGACACAAAAGTATAGTAGGTATATTTGTTTTGTTAAGTTTATAAATAGAATATTTATAACTATTTATATATGTTTTAAATAAAGTACACAAACTTATAAAAAAAGAATAGCTATGTATAAGTTTACATTAAAAAGTCTTAATGTTTGCCTGTTAGGTTTTTGGAATGGCACAAAACTTGTTGTTTTTATCAAAGACATTTAAATAGGTTAGTACCATTAAATCGCGGTTACAATATTTTTCAGAACTATAGTTAGAGTTAGATATACCTACTTAGTTTTACGTACAATTCAATTTACATACAATCAACTCCGATCACAGCAACGTATCGTAATTTTATGACGCAATCTCCATTGATGAGCCCGACCAAACATTTTGATTATTCTCACTCCCTATGTATCTCACCACTGTGCCATATTACGTATCGATGGAATAATTTATGGTCGTCTGCGTCTGTGTATGCAGAGGATTATAACATATTTGCTGTTGGAGATTAAACGTGAAATTTATTTTAGAGGTAATGATTGATTGAAGAATAATTGATTGATTAATCAATTATGTATGGTGTGACTTGTACAAGTTGCGGGTTCTTGTAGTTTAGTTGGGAAAGTGTGGGTGTCGATACATTTGAGTTCATATTAGACCTCATGAGATCCATGTACAACTTCAAATAGAAACTCTCATTTTATTTGAGCTTTCAAGTGGGTTTCTTAAAACGCACATCACATAGTAAAGTTATTGGAGCGTTGAATTTGAACTCGGTCCTCTCGAATAAGATGAGATAATCTTAGTTTGACAGGTAGATTTGAATTGAACTAAGATGGTGTGGAACTAATGTTTTAGTAAATTATGCTTTCTCAAAATAACTAATCAGATAACCACATTTCATTAGTATATTTTATTCATTTACATAAAACAACACCCATAATTTAAATTATGTATATAATATATTCAAAATTTAAAACGTAATTTGCAACCCGCAAATGCTTCCATTTATAAAAAACACACAGGTGGCAGCTCGTCAACGACATGCTTTACGCGCGAAATAAATCAAAATGGCGTCCGTAATAAACGAAGCGTTCGTTGTGGTGTAAAAGCTTAGAATAAAAAAGTTTAGTTAAAAATAAATTCCATTTGGACTGTCACTGGGATTTTCCCTTAATGCCGACGAATAACAAGGTGACAAAAAACAAATGGAGTTTCAGAGAAGTGTGCATCTTTTACGGAACACAAAACAGTTTGTTGAAGTTTTACTGCAGCACTGACAGCCGACGTCGACGCTTAGCCGATGGACTCAGTTTAATCCGATTTGAAGGAAAAGTGCTTTAAAACTTTAGCACTTTGTTTACGTTACTCAAAATGTCTAGTGTAGTACAAAATTAAATTCTAAATGAATTTCACATACAATGAAACCGCATAACTTTGATGAAACGTTATTTTAGAACTATCCCAAAGTTTATCCCAAACGCGGCAAAAGACGCAGGTACCTACTTACTTATATAACTTTATTGTGTTTTGTCGCATACTAATCCTAAAACCTAATAGTAATTTTTCTTCAGGCGACATTACGAGTAGCATAAGAAAACAAAGAATAGGTAAAGTGCAAAAAATTTCATAAATATATCAATAAAATGGTTTCGAAAATTATCCATATTCGTGCGAGTATAGGTTTGGGAGTAGACATTGTGCCAAATGTCTCATAAGTTTTCATTATCCCGCAATTATTTGCCATATATAGTAAAATTTTACGAGGTCCTTGCAGAATACGAACGAATGTTAGAATACCATAAGTTTTGGTTTCCAGCGGGAAATATCGTAACAAATTCATACTGTTATTTACTGAGCAAATACAAACGGCGGTGCCTGGTATTGTTTTTGGAATATACGATTAACTCTCGCGGGATCGACGCGTAATTTAATGAATTTGGAATGACATAATTTAATGATTAATGATACAATGAATAATTGAACGTTCGTATCATCTAATTTTGTTTAAAAATACAAATCCAATACGAATACTAAAATATACGATATATACGTGCATGTTGCCAAATTATAGGTACTATAAATGTTTATTTGAAAACTGTTTCAATATTGTACGTAAAACTATTATTGCTTAGGAATAAGTAATCTATATTTTTACGCATTATTAAAGCAATAGGTACAAATAATAGTGAGAAACAAAGCTCAGAAACGTCCTTATTCAACTGTAAATAGAATCAATTAAAATAACGCTAATAAAACTTATTATGGACATATTGGCCACTAACCCGTATCTCCACCAATCCGCATTGGAGCAGCGTGGTGGAGTATGCTTCAGACCTTCCTCGTTTGTGGGGAGAGACCCGTGCCCAGCAGTGGGACATAAAAAGGGTTGAAGGCA
>DWQK01004520.1:0-10363 GCA_018231225.1 Noctuana stator
TACAAAAAGACTGACTAAATTGTGAATCTAAACCATTCTCAAGTCCCCTTGAACGCACACAACAAATTACATCAATATCAGTCCAGTCGTTTAGGAGTAGTTCAGTGATATACACACGCACATAAGAAATATATAAAGATTAAGTGTGTGTTCTTGTTACTAACTATCTTGGACTGGACTTTTGGTAATGTTTGCCTTGATTGACTGACTGCTTTTAAATTTGCAATTAAAGCCGGTACGTGGCGCTGTGCTTATTGTGTTTTTTTTAAGAAGCAAACGTTCTATTTAATAAAAATAATCTGTTAACTGTTTTGTTTTATTTGGAATTATAAAGAATAAATAAATTATTAACTACCATAGAAACAAAATAACGATAAAAATCCATCAACAGCACACGTTCTTAACATTACTTCAATTACTTAACACCTACTTTCAGTTTCAAAGTATTTTAACGAGTTGTATCATTAAGCTCAAACAAAATCCATTCTTTCGGAGTTTCAACAGCCTTCACCTAGTATATTCGATGGTACTTAACGTTCTTGGTAGTAGTGGGTCTCGGCGAATGATTGATCGCAGAACGTAGGCGTTGAGGCCGGTTCTAGTACGCGTCGACACAGAACATAACCCTATTAGAAGTTTCTTCAATTTCTTATCATTTTTTATTATTAAAGGTTTCGTGAGTGTCTTAATAAGTACGCACAGCTTAATTCTTTCATTTCATTACTGTAATCTACTAAAATAAAGTTGTTTATAATTTTCGTATGATATGACTATGTTATGTTAGAATTCGGAAATCTTATACATAAATGACAAACAAAGGATTGATAAATCTCTACAAATTGTGTTAGTTTTTTCACAATCGCTAACTGACAAGATCCCGATTGATGATCGTCATTCAAACGCAAGACCATTGCGAGACCATTGAGAAGCCAGTAAAATAAAATAGTGGTCCAGTAGGTATATATTAGCTATGAACAATGAGGTTCATATGTACGTGACGTGACGTGGGAATATTATGATTTTCTATTATATACATTATATACTAGAAGGCAGTATCACGAGGCTTCTTAAGGTAAAATAATTAGGTGTCAAAGCAATTTTTTATCGCTTTCTTAGTAAATTATAAGTTTGGAAACATAAATAACGTCATTATATTTTATTATAGCTGTTCGCTCATGCCCCCAATTTACTTATGACAAGTAAAATATCTGAGAATCTTATTGTTTAAGAAAAATGTTTAGTTTCAAAAACATTTTTTTAATGCAACTGCCTTTATTATAGTTATGTTCCTATCGTGTTCAAACCGTGTATTTTACGAAAAACTATCAAGCATAAAAATTATTTTTCATGCATGTCTAATATAAGATTGTCCCCAATATCACTAACTCAATAACAACCTTGATGTAAGTGACGGTTCTGTTCTTGCAAAAACAAAAACGAAATCATAGGAAATACTTCGCAATATGAAGAAGATAGAAGGAACTGAGAAAATGACTTTATTAAATGGTAGCTGAACAGAGAGCAGATTTAGGCGTGAATGTATCAAAGACTAAATTTTGATTCAAGTCTGATTCATCATAGATTAGCTAAAATGGCTCATGGTAAAATATTTTAAAAATAAAAAACAGAAGAATGAAAAATTTAAATAATTTATTTGTCTAAATATGTATACATAAAGCTTAAGGTTGTTACAAGTATGTAACCGTTCAATCCGCCATGTTTCACCTTCCATTTTTGAGAATGACTAAAACTCCTCAACGTTTAAATGTAATAGAGAAAGCGCGAAATTTCGACCAGACTGACTTAGTATGTAAAGAGTATTTATTTATTTAATTTATGTACACTGTGACCTTAAAAATAAAACCTGTACCTATACAACATTGTATATAGGAACTGCTTATTTCAATCTGAAATTTCTACCAGCGGCCTTAAGTAGCTAGTTCTCCACCTGACAAAGTTATAACCGTCTATAATTTGTTATTAAGAGATAACTGTGTAAGAAGCGTATATATTGAGTAGAGCTTCTATCTAACAAAGGCCAAAGTTGAGTATCGCTTCTGACCCATAAATAGTCCTGAAATGACAGTGACAGGAAGCTTCAAAGGTTTTAGCGTAACAATTTTACGTGTGATTTACTCTACCTACATATATAACATGTAGGGCTTCCCACGGTACATTATACATGAAAGACCTTTTCATGTTTCTCGTTCTAATATCATCGCTTTAGATAGAGAGCTATCTATATATAAATATATACAATGACTAAGTCATGTTTGACGCCATATTTAGAGAAGTTTTTTATGGTTTATGAGTAGCAAACGAGCATGCAGGCTTGATGTTAAGTAGTCATTGGGACCCATCATTTAATCCATATTAAAGTTAACAGGAAGCGCGCATAGCCCCGCTGGTAATCTGGATTGGTCACCGCTAGTGGAAAATTTCATGCGCGCTTCTGTGCTTGGGAGGGCACGTTAAGCCGTCGGTCTCGGATGTTATCGATAGATATCGTTAAACCTGGTCGGAGGCCCTTTGGGCGGTTTGACAACATCTGACACGGGTTGGCCACTAACCCGTATCTCTACCAATCCGCATTTGAGCAGCCTGGTGGAATATGCTCCAGGCTTTTTCCGTAGGTAGGGAGTGAGTTGAAGGCAAACAGTTTTATAAAACTTAGCTCCGGCACTAGGCCCTGTGTTGTAAGTAACTAAACTCTTAATAATCTTTTACAGTTTAATCATTCGTAAATAATAGCTTTACAAGAATTTAATGGATTTATAAAGAAAAACCGTGTTACGACGCAAAGTGTTTCAGAATTAGCCACAGTCAAGTAAGCCCGATGATATGAACTGAACAGTTAGCTTTATTGTTTTTAACGGTAAGGCCTTCTTTTAAAACGTTATTGTTACAATTTTCACGAAAAAGTTTAGTTATTAATACTAATATAGAACAATAATAAGAAATTATGTTTAATCAATCCTAGTAATACTTCTTTTAGTTCGTTACTGTTTCAAGTATGGCCTTAGCTCTAAACCTTTCTCATTAAGTATAATATTATCTGTGAAAGAAGCCCGTGCCGTGCCTAGTAGTTGAGGAATAAGTTGATGATAATTATATTATTGATGTTATTAACAATACAATACTAATCAAGATGAAATGAGTATTTTTATAAAAAATAAATAAGACAATTATTTTGTAAATTTCAATAGAGGTTTTTTAAGTATTTCTTTATAAAATTGAGTTACATGTAGGCTATAAATGTAACGCAAAACTATACTTATTGCTTCTTCATAAAAGGTTACAATAATATTGTTCGTAAATATAGGCCCGTTTAATCCTACATAATGTTTATAAAGTGTTAGCCTTCCTATAAATAAAGTTAGATATCTTTTTGGGAACTCAATACCAAAATTGTTGTTTCTGTAACATTACAGAATATCTAAGAGGAGAAAATAATAATATAGGTATCGAGTTTTGTCTAGGACGATCTTACTCTTAAGTTCTTTTGAAGTTCTTCCCAAAAGCTTACAAAAAGTTATTGCTTCAGTATTTGTACTGCAGAAGCGCGTTACCGTTAAAACATAACTGTCCTCCGAGCTATAAAAGCCTAATAGCATGTAATTTATCACGGGGACTAATCGAAATTTCCATATAATGCGCGTAGTACCTTGCGGGTATGTACTGGGAAAGTATAAAGTTGATAGGCCACAGCAGACAATGGACGGCGTTCAACGCGAATAAATCAAGAGTAATGGCGACGCAGTCGACGCGCTCAAGAGTTATTGACTGTGTATATTACTTAATTTATTGCGGAAAAATTGAGCCTAGACAATATTATTCGATATATTATTATGTATTATACATTTTCTTTGTGTTGGTTGCAGTTTTCATGAAATTGTGCTAGGGCGGGGCAGCTAATATATCGACTCTATCAAAAGCGATATCCATTAAAATCCATAATAAATATTGCTATTGTAATTCTTTGTAAAATGTATCTATCATATCTACGCTATAAATTAGATCGTAACGAAGAGATTACTTTAGAATTGAATTAGCAGTTGTATAGAGCTGAGTTATAAAAAAAAATCTACACATTTAAAAATGATTTTCATTTCAAACATATTCTGGATGTGTATTTAATATCACTATTTATATTAAATATTACATTATAACTAACTGATAACATCGCAAAAATAGGCATCGTTATCGTGGGAGATAGAGTAAAGAACTCCAACAGCGTTGTACTGGCAGTATAGATATAAATGATAGAGACTTGCTCTACAACTATTTATTACCGAGAGATTAAATATTTTACTAAAATATTTTTTAACTAGGCAAAAATACCTATTATTTACAATAAAAGTAAATATTTTAAATCTACCATTATAACTGTGTAGCCCTGATTACGATTACAATCATGACATTGGCGTTCAAAAGCAAAAAGTATTCTTATAGTGGTGTTATCATAATATTAGTTTTAGGATTTCACGGTAAGTTATTTTGCTAAAATTGTAGAAACGAGGAACGTAATTACCTAATCACTCATGGTCACACGTGTTGCGACATATCTGAGATGCCTAATCGATAAGATAAGTTACATTTGTATGCACATATTTTTGCAACGCATCACTATCGAAATCACTCGAATACATTCTCAATTTTCTTTTAAATCACATTATGCGGAAGAGAATTAGGTAATGACTAAAATAATCAACAACATAATATTAATTTTGCGCTAAGAGTCACAAAGTCACAAACCTTAATTCCTATAACTTTTAATCTTTCGCTACTACTGATGCTGTTGGCACATTTCCCACGAGCAAAGCCAGTTATATAAAATATGTTAGAGAGAGAAGTATATAATATTATCATCCTTTCCTTTTCTTACTGTACCTGCGAATATTGTGATCCCGCGAGCATTCAAAGGGGAAAATTTACTCAATACGGAAAAGCAATTTCCTTATAAACTAAATAAATTATTACGTTGTTGAACTCTTTAAACATAATTCTAAAGATTTATTAAAAAATAGAACACTTATTATAGTTTATGTTAGAATAAAGACCGTTTTTTCCACAGAGTACCTAATCTACCTTTAATCTGCCAAAAAAAACGATTAAACCAGTCAACGCTTATCTTTTGAAGCACTTAAAAAACTGAACTCTAGATCAAAGTAACTAAGGAATCAACTGCGTATGTACAATAATTATTTTAATATTGAATCACTTCGAACTCTTTGTTACTGTAATATAAGCATTATCCCACGAAGTGACCTTACATAATAATTTAGTTTGTAGATAACACTGGAGACTTCAACGTTAAGTTATAAATGTTAGACAGAAATATGACGATTGTTGGTATAAATTACTTGAATCACTTTTAATAGTTGATTAATATATTCAAATTACCTAAGACACGTAGTCGACACTGATTAAAATTATAATTAATTTATCAGAGGTGCGGTAAAACACTTTCAAAATTAAAACCAAATAATCATTGACGCATTATGTCCCTATTCCAATGTTCTCAGAATAGGAACGTACTAAAAATTCTTTCTCTCTTACTGAGGCGTTCGAAGAAAGAGACAACTATACTGTTTTAAAAACGTAAGCAGGTAGAAATTGACAAATCTAGGGATCTACGATAAAAAATTAACCATATCTTCATTTCAATGACTAATTTGAAAGTTTTGTTTCATTTCTCTACCTGGATTCGGGTTCACAAATCAAGTTTTTTTTAATAAGAACTTTATAATAACTTAAAACTTAAAATAAAAAGTAATAACTTCCGGATTTTTTAAATATTTATCGTTACATCACTATCCCATATTAATTACACATAAGACCTTCAGATATCAATCGCTATAAAGTCATAAGTTATATTCAAACGAATAAAGATTCTTTGTTCAGATTTTACTAAAGTAAATTCTAAAATCTGCTTTAAAAAAATGACTTCGATTATCACAAAAAAAAGCTACCGAAAAATAAATAAAACAATATTTTAAAAAGTATTTAAAATTAATCAGTTACCTGTCTAATAAAAGTCAGTCCAAAAAAGCCGAGCACTTAGTCCATAAATTAAAAAAAAACAGTATCGCACTTAGCTATTTAAAACTCGTACGCTTAATTTAAACATAATGCCAACCTCAAAGAGCTGTATCACACGAAACGATCAACTTAACACTTGTCCAAACAGTGCTGAAGCGATTCACTAGTGAGAAGGCAGTAACGTCCGAGACATGTGTTGTAGTCGGCTTCGCGCGCCAAACTGCGTGGCGTTAGGAACTTCTGGCTATCCACAGAGGGCGCAGGCGGGGGACCGCGGCCTGTATACGACCCTTTCCTTGCAAAGGATACCTCATTATCCTCGCTGTAATCCGTGTGCCTTTTAGATAATTTTTATTTATAGGGTGTCAAATGCGGTGACTTTTCTCAAATATCTAGTACTCTACTGTAACTGAACCAAAACTCCGCCCTATCGCTAAATAGGTGAATATTAAACATTCGGTTATCAGTCGTTGATCATTATGTATACACTTAGGTGGTCCGTTGCGTGCCGCTCGCAGTATGTCTGAGCAAATAACGGTACGAACGTAACTTCGTATAGAAATAATAATAAAAGTGAGAGTTGAAACTAAATTCAATGCGTGGTTAGCGTTAACGATAAAGAATTTTTATATTGCTTGTTAGCGAGACGCATTCTAGGCGCTAAAATGTGTAATAACTATATCAATTAATAGTCAATTCAAAGCAGGTGCTTACACAAAAATATTAAGCAAAAACCGAGCCCAGCTTTGTACAAAACGATCGGTAGAGTCGATGTAGCGTAAGAAAAGTTATAATTGAATCGTATTTTCGTTTAATCAGTGCTTTACATTTGGTTTCGAGAACCCTCAGAATATAGATTAAGAAGAAACCCTTTTTACTGATATTGTACTTACAACTTAAACCTTTAAAAAGTTAAATTTTTACTTTTTAAGGTCTGTGTATACAACGTGTATTCTAGTTTTAGGAAGCTCACTTGAAATACCAAATCATAATTTTGAACACTAAAAGTACTTTACATTCATGTCAAGCAGAACTTGTAAGAGCATAAAAAGGTGAAGTTATAACTTAAATGGGTGTGGAATGGAACTGGTACCAACGTGTTTTTTTATTTTACACTAAAACGCTACATAGATTTCAGTGTACTACATACCTAGTCTATACATTGACTTAGTATAAAGATTTTCCTTTCTTACATTGAAAACGTTTGTCCTTGCTTAAAAGGCCTACTTGAATTATTTATTTTACTTTATTAATTACTTTATTTATATGCAACATAGTTTTTAAACAGTATTTCAATACGCATGTACCCATACCCTTAATCTCTCTCTACTAAACTTGTCTCTACATTTTACTTAGTACAAAAATTTTCCGTTGTTACTTCAAAAATGTTTGTCCTCACTTAAATGGCTTTCTTGAGTTACAGTGCCTACTCATCTTAATACACATTATTTCTTACTTGAAAAAAAACCTCTCCTTAATACTTTTTCATCAGTGATCTTACACTAGCACAATTAATTAGAGCTACGGTATGAATTTTTAACAAGAAGACGTCAAATGTCGATTTTCCTTGTCTTACACTTACAAAACGAGCGAGAAGTCTAATAGATAGATACTTAGATATTTTTGTCTATATTTTGAGTTTCAATATTAATTAAGGTATACGAATGTAATATCTCAGTGATTCGACATTGCAGTGCAGTGCATATGCAGTGTTCTCCAAAGAAAACCATTTCTCGTAATGAATATATTCTTACTACAATATAATACTTTATAATGTAAATCAGATAACTTAGTCTGAATAGGACAAATGTATATATATATTTGAGGTTTTTTCAAAAAGTTTACCTATCACACCTTTTCAGTATGCTTTTAAACTACTTACTAGTAAAAAACTACTTAAAACAAGTAAAAAAAACTTAATTATAATTTGACAATTCAATAAAGTACCGTTATAAAACACTTATATATTGTGAGCTGTTACGGAATGTTTAGTCTTTTGTGACAATACCTTTGATTAAAGATTGAGTGTCTGAATCAAAACTTAACTGTAAAATATATACCTACCGTATTATACTTACACACACCTCTTACCTATAGAGTTGTATGTGTTCAATCGAATGTGTAAGCATGCAACTCTTGCATGTGAACGATCGAATGTATGCGAGAGAAATAAAACTATTTTGCAATGCGCTAAAAATGCTTGTCTGCGCTATTCGTACAAGGTGTCTACAATATGACGACAACTTTGACGACCCGCCTGGTATGGTTACCACGCCAGTACACAATTCGAAGGGTCACGGGTTCGGAGAAATTTAAATGATGAATTTTAATTTCTGTTCTCGGTGTTTGTGTATTTGTCTTTGTGTGTGTCCATGGCACCCACGACACAGGATCCTAGTGTGGGGCTGTCAGTGTGAAGCGTTTTTGTATTTATTTATGTATTAAATAATAAGAGAGCCCAGGGTTGATCTATCTTTGCCAGGCTATTTCTATACCCAATTTAATAGTTGTTAATTTAATAATTTACTCGAATATGTTATCAGTTGGCGGTGGAGTGATAGTGAAGCGCACGACGGCTGTCACGTGCGCTCATTTTTGGACTAAAGCTACACTACATGAGGAAACATGTAATAATATTTGATTTTAAAGGAGCGCCGAGAGTTTTTTTCCGCCCCCTTTTTTCTCCCGGGCAGCTATATCCACAAGGCGCCTAAAACCGTTTGATTTATTTAACTTTCATTAAGTGTGTGTAAACTTTGAATTTGATATACAAAGTTAGGCGGCCGGAAATTGAATGGGTGACCGCTTGTGGTAAAATATTCGATTAAACTTTCGATGCAATCATTTAATAGCAGTCAATTCCATCACTCCACCATCAGAGCAGCTTGGTGGAATATTCATCAGACCTTGTCGATTTGAGAGAGACTCTGTACCCAGCAATGAGGGTTACGGTAATGCTACCGTCATAGTTACAATCAAGCGAGGACGTACGAATTTAAAAATTGATTTAAATTTTAAACAAGACCGAACCACGGAGCTGCATTCGACCCTCGAACTGCCATTCAATCACGCGTGAAGGCGCTGTGGCTATATAGTTTTACAGATTACTACTATTATTGCAATTACCTTTTTATGTACAGTTACGCACGCTTCTTTGCCGATTTACCTTGTAATTGTACTATACTTACTTACATAACAGGTTAGGAATAGTTGATAGCGATATTCTCGAGTTGCACAAATTTTTACGCCTGCCGTACCAAATTCTTGATTTCCCAAGTAAAATATGATTCAGGAACGAAAAGTTTTTCGATATGTATTATGTTACTATTATTACATTTGTTTCAGAAGTTTTATTTGCGACTAAAAGTTAACATACTAGTTTAACATGCATGGTTACATTAAATTATGTTTTCAGGTATATTCCACAAATATATTTTTAGTTTTTTATTTGCTCGCCAAATATTCTTCAAAATTACATTAATACCACTTGTTGCGCTACAAGAAAGTACAATAGTTAGAAAATGCTTCCATCCAAATTTATCTCTGTTTTGTAACATTCAAAACTCAGAACCATGCGAAGCCAAAAAAACATAAAAGAAACTTAGTATTGGTTATTTCGTATCTATGAAACGTGTATGAAACCCTTCTCATACTTATTGAAACGATATGAACAGAAAATCATAATCATAATCGTTATTAGGCAAGAACTCTATCAGTAGAGTTATCCAACTTAAGTATTAAACTTACATAATACATATTATATAGACTTCAAGGGCTCCGAGAATCACAAAGCGAATACAAACATAGTAAGGACCTAAGGATAAGGGCACAAGAGTTCTCGTCTGGAATGTCTTGATACAGATAACTAAGTTTAAGATTGACAAGATAGTTTCAAATTTGACGTTACGACAGAGCCTCTTAATAAATGATTGTCAAAGTTGAAATTAATATCAAACGTACCGGCTGTGCTTAATTTGAGGGAAGGCAGTACAATTCGTATGAGGCTCCAGGTGATGCTAAACAGGTTGTTCTTAGTTAGCTTCTCTTACTGACCTAACTTGAAGCGCGCATAGCCCCGCTGGTAGTGTGGATCGCAAGCGATCACATTGTTAAGCAACGTTGGGCGCGGCCGGTACTCGGATGAGTGACCGCTAATAGCAAATTTCATACGCGCTTCCGTGCTTCGGAGGGCACCTTAAGCCGTCGCTCCCGGTTGTTATCGACAGATAACAGTCGCTAACCTAGTCGGAGGCCCTTTGGGCGGTTTGACAACATCCGACACGGGTTGGCCACTAACCCGTATCTCCACCAATTCGCATTG
>DWQK01004521.1:0-10361 GCA_018231225.1 Noctuana stator
TTGCTTGTAATAAATTCACCTAAAACTACTTAACTAACCGATATTAAAAAAGTTCTGCTTTATTATTTGAATACTTTATGTACAAAATAGTTTCGATGTTTTACATCTGCAAAGCGTATTTTACTAGGCACCTATCAGTCTAGTTAATTGTGTCAGGCGTTACTTGGCGAAGTCCACAGTACTTTTCATAGTATATAGTTATATACTCGTACTTCTTTATTGCTTGCATGCGCATGCTTCCTGGCATGCTTCCTTGCATAAGAAGAATGTATACTACTATATTGTATATTACTATCATAGGTTATAGTTGCAGACTTCGTACTACTTAGTTTTAACCCAGTCTAGTAACTATAAGTTGCTTGAAAATAAAAGATTGCCTACTAAAAAACTATGAATGAATGAAACAGAAATAAATATTTATGTCATTTATTACTAAATCGCAGTCTCGTGCTCCAACTTTCTAGTCATGATTGTCGTTTCTGCATGAAAATCAAAATGATCTTCTAATTCCATTTGACTTATATCTGTAACAGAAGAAATCATAGATTTTTTCGGGATAAATCAGTAATTATTCAATTAACTCCACTATTAATTAAGTACTAAACTTATTTATTATTAACGAATTTTACTAATAAAAACTAAATTAAGTAATAGACACAAAAGTTATATTCGTGGTAATATGTTCAAATGATCTTCCAAAATAATGAGCATCTGTTACCGTTATTATATCCAAATTTATTTGTTGGGATACCGTCCCATGCTTGTCGATCTCCGCTGCCAAAGACAATATAGATAATGTTGCAAATAAGGGAAAAAGCGGCTATAACAAAAAAGACAATTCTCCAACGGCCCGGGTCGTGCTGTAAAAATAATTCCAAATGTGTGCAAATAAAATCTTCCGTTATTAAAATTATAAAAATAGAACAAAATAATAATTACTGACAGTATCTCCAACTATTAAGCCACATGCCAGAGGAACAGCGGCAGCTACAAAGCTGGCAACACAGCTGGTCATCATCAGTAACGACCCTGAATAGTTTTGGGTCATCTCTCGTATATTCTCCTAAAAATATCACACATCACATCACAAAACTATATTGTATTTTTATTATAATATGGATTTAGAGTGTAGTAATCTATAATAATAATATATTAAATAACGGTTTTAAAATATTCAAGCTGGACGCAGGTTTCCTTAATTCTTTAAAAACTTAATTTAAATTCCTATTTTAAAAAGCTTACTGTCTCTATTGCTGTCTACAGTGCTCATATTCATTACTTACAAGAAATCCTGAAAACTGCAACCCTAAAGCTCCCAGAGTAGCGGCTAATACCAAAACACCCAATTGATTACAACTCCCCAATAAATGTGGTAGGGCCGTTAACCCTATTACCGCTGTAAAAGCACCTGGAATTAGGAAAATTGACAATCTAAATTGAGTGACGTTTTAAAAAAAGTCATTCAGAAGCAATCACTGACCTTCATAATAATCGAAGCAATGGATTAAATATCTTAATGTTTTTCATAATGTTAGATAAACTTACCCGAAGTATTAACGATTTTTCTAAAGTGACGTACATCTATTAAGAAACCCACGAAGCCTGTGCTATAAATCCAATTGATAATGGGAGCTGTGGTTAAATATACCAACCACATAATGATGAAAGAAAACATGCAGTGGCTTGTGCTCTGAAAGAAAACATACCACAGCAGTAGAACTAAAGCAAAATTGCCTGCATATAAGTATATCGCTCTAAGATTACCCACTTCCTTCAAAGTAAGTCCAACTATTATTAAGTATTCTGGTACAACTATTAAGTAGAATACAAATATAGCGTTGCTTGCTGCGTGTGCGCAGGCAACTCCCCAAAAGTGGGCTGACTTCAATATTCGGGGCCATGGTTTCCGTAAGGATTTCTGAAATAATGAGATGATGTTATTTAATATTTTTTTCCATTGCTTTTGACATTCTAGTAACGCATTGCTCTTTTGATTCTCGTAATTTGTATTTTCAACAGCCTTCCTTTATAATTATAAAGTATTCCTCCCACTTAAAGGTACATACTGGTAGATTTTTGCAAGATGTTTAAATATTACCTTCCGGCAGTTAGCTAGAGCCTCCTTAATAAACTCCTTCTCAGTATCTCCCACAGCATGGTGATCGTCAGGAGAGCTTGCTGTCAAAAGCGCCCATATTGTGGCCATCGATAATATCATCATTGCTTGAGAGTAGTAGATCAGCTCCCAGCCAAGTTTCGTTTCTGAGATTATACCCGAAATAGGCAATGCTATTATGATGCCCAGCAGAATACCTGATAAACGGTTTGGTTACTTTAAAAGAAAGGACATTGAATTAAGAATCGTTTTAGAATCTCTTTATTGTACCTCCATTGACGAAATAGCTAAGGACCCTTCGTTCGACGAGTGGCAGCCAGTTGGCTAGCAGCATTTGATTGACAGGAGTTACACAGGCTTGGGTCATTCCCATTAGAAATTGGGCATTGGATACGGCCAACCAACCACCCTGGAAATGAAAAAACAGTTTTAAATCAGTATAATACTGAAACTTTATCCATTTCTGATACTTTTTCTTGAGTCTTTTTAATCTTTTTATACCAGCGCGTTAGTTCGTGAGACCGACGAAGTGGGTTTTGACTTTTTCTTATTTAAGAATATTCTTTCAGATACACCTTATTAACGACAGTAGGCATGGCTGCACAAAGTCCACCATTAATTAACAGCACTGCACTAAGAATAGACTTGTCTCCTATTTTCTTTAAATATACTTCTGCAGGTATTACTGCCAGAGAGTATCCAAAGAAAAATGTGGATAGAATGGTCCCTCGCACTTTCGGGCTCCAATCATGAATCTGAAAAAGATAAAGATGAAACCATTTTAAAAATTAATTTATTGAAATAAAATTTAAAAGTAAAAGTACTTATTTAATTTAAATTTAACTGTAAACACAAATATGTTACCACATGAGTGTTACGAAAATAAGTTTTTCGTCATATTTCATCAACAAATTGCTAATTGCCAGAGCTTTGTGGAAATGTTGATTTTTATTTTTATTAGCAAAACATACAAAACATTTTCATAAATACTTAATATTTCAAATATTTAATTCCACAAGATACTCGTAGACCGAGAGAAAAAGCTTACAGAAAGTATTATTAGAGTTATTTAGCGCGTATTTTACAGTAATCGTAATCAGCTAAAAATATTTATAAGCCTAGCATCAGATAACAAATAAATACAGAATGAACACAGCAATAGTCTGCTCAATATCTCTTTCTATTTCATCACAAGACTCATGAAGGTCGATCAACAATCTCATTGTTTGTCTGTAAATAATTCTTGAGATAATATAATTTTAGTTGGCAGCAACCGCGACTAAGTATTTTTTCTTATAACATTTGCTTGTTAACTTCACAAATCAAACATTTTTAATTTTATTATTATCTTGTATTAAAACTAATTCCAAACAAAATTTAATATTACTTTGAAAACAAGATAACAATTAGAAAACGTTAATCTACTTACTTGACTTTCATCTGACTGTCTGTCTGTCTTTATTGTTATTTCAATAATAGATTCATTCAGAAAGTGTTGAATTTTTTTTACAAAAAGATAGATTAGATTTGCATTATAAACTCAACAATTTTAAGACGCTTTTGGATGTATTTACCTGTATATAGGTGTCATTTTGCCGTGTTTGATCAGCAACAGCCAGGATCGCGATGGCGCCGCTTCCTCTCATGGCACCCATCACCGCAGTGCATATTAACATGTAGATAATTTGAACATGCCGTATTCCAATCTTGAATTCTATAGATTTTAATGGAGCAACTTGTTATTTGTTTTTACTTTTAAAAAATAAGCACATCAAATAACTTATCTCCGGCATCTGCACGTCTCCAATCGAAACACAAGAATTTGCCAAAAGACTTGCTTCACAGAAGATTATGAGGTCTACCGTGGTACCTCCCCGGTCGATCTGTCAAAGTTCTAATACCTATCAAATTCTTTTTAGAAAAATAAAGTATTTCTCTTCTTTTTTTTGTATTGTATCTACTTAACTTATAGTTATTTTACAATTTTGCCTTATGTATCACTTTAATATCATCATTAAAAGTCTTTACTCTTAGCATAAATTTTACGAAAGCAAATTCATTAAAATTCAACGTTTTAAATACAAATCTCACTGGTCTTTGCGATGATTCCCTGATATCCATCTTCAAATCTGTGCTTCAAAAATTCCACGTCCATTTTCCAAACTCCATTGATATCTGCATTTTCTTTATCACCAATTAGTTCTGAATTCACAAATTTCAGTCGCGCGTCTTCTTATTATTCTTTCTATTGTACAATAACAATATACATGCAACCCATCTCAGCAATATTATCATTGTTATCAACCAGACATGTAACATTTTACAAATACTAAACTTTATCCTTGTTCAAATATACTTCAATGTAAACTTTACCTTCGTCGTTGATTCAAAGTCAAAGAAAAATTATTAAATTGAACCTTAAGCTACTGTGATATGAGTGAATGAGCTGCAAAGTATTTCTTTATAATCAACCAAGCACTTTCGAATGTTTACGTTCTAATTATATTTTTCGCAGATAAATTAACGTCAGCGGCTTAAGATGAGAAACAAAATCATTATTTATTTCCGTGTTTCAGGGACCACATCATAACAACTTGCGGGTCGCGTTAGGGTCAAATGTCTTTTTTTATTATTTTTTTTTAAGTTTCTTACAATTGGCAGTGAAGATGATAGTGACGCACACGATTAGCTGTCAAGTGTACTCATCCTCAGGCCAAAGCTATACTGCATAGATAGATCTTTACCGCCGGGTTGTTTCTCACGGGCTACCTTAGCTAAATAGGCTCTAAAGCCGTACCGTATTATTAACGTTCATCGCGTGTATACAAATACGATGATTATGATAAATAAAAAATGTAGAGTTTTAAATTTTGTGATACGTTGCCGTTGTATTGTCACGGATGTTGCGAAGTACTTTTAATCTATACTTTTAACCTATGCCTGCGATGTTTAGAGAGAGTAAACCATATAAATATAAATACCAACTTGAGGCAACCTCTTTAAACGAATTTCATTTGAATTGCTCGGTTAACAACGTAAGATAACTTTGTGTACACAGGATTACTAATCAAAGAATCTTACTTATTTCAGGCTCTATTGAAGAGGTCAATGTCTTCAAAAATATTTGCTCTCGTCTATATGAAAGGAAAGTTCTTGTTTCATTATATGTATTAAAGTAAATCTATACTTGTTTACATAAAGAAAATGACTTATTTTATCAATTTTGTTTTTGATTTAAATTCTTCTGTTTGCACGCAACAATGACTTATCTAAGTTATGTGCGTTTTGAGCAATTTAATTTCATTTACTTTTAAGTCGGTGAAAATCTTGTTTGTTCTTCGTAAACTTTCTTAAACCTATGTGAAGTTAACCAACCCGCAATTAACCAGCGTGGTTGATTATGGACTAAATCGAAGTGTTTATGGCACAAATGACTTTCAAGTATTCAGCAAAACCCAGCAGAATAGTGATTTATTTCTATTATTAACTTAATTTATAATATTTTGTAAAAGCCACAATTTATTCCTATACAAAATTTTATCTCCAATGCAATTCAAATATATTGCAGTCATAAATTTTGTACTAAAACCAGAGTACATAGTTATTTGTAATACTTAGTAACATTCACAATTTATGTTCCAAAATGCTCTGTGAAAAATCAGTCGACAGTATCGGTTACTATACGATAAATTGCCTTTTTAAGAGCCTCGGTTTGTGCACAACATGAGTATCTGCCCAAACCAATAAAGTGGTATAAATAGTTTGAAAATAAAAAAATACAATTTTTATTAATTGGTTTGAAAAAAATGATGATATAATTTAATTACTTTAAAAAAGGTGTTTTATATTTTGCTTTTAGTACCATGCTTAGGAGTCTGTGTCATTTTCCTTGAATAAATATTAAAAGTAACTCGTACTAGGTACCTATTTTGTTTTCTAAGAAGTCTATACAAATTTAAAAATAATTAAAATATTGTCCCATTACAAAGTACCTGTAATATAAATAAAAGAAAATGAAAATATTCTTAGTGCCAAATAACAATTTTATTTTTAAAAACAACAAAGATTTCACTTAGCCTAAAAAGTCTTATAAGCCGACACTTCTCGTGTGCTGGTTTCAGAGGATATTTTCTTTTCTAGAGGGCTGCCGTTAACGTTTCATCTCTTCTTTGTCATTAGAAGGCTTTAAAACAGGTTTCATTTCCTCTGTAAAAATATGATCTAAAGTTTATTACCTAATAGACAAAGTTTCTACTATATTCGTCTCCCTTCTCTCTCTGAGAATTTTGACAAAAATATTTGTCTTGAGGATGCTAGTAATTATTTTTAAGTTTTACTACAAGAAGTGTGTAGTAGGTAATATACCTGGATCATCTTTTCTTCTGTCAGCAAAGTGTGGGTTATCCCATGACTGGCGTTCAGCAGAGCCAAATATTAGAAACACTATATTAGAAGAAACGCTCAGAGCTGCTATGATGAGAAATACTATTCTCCATCGGCTCAGGTCAGTCTGAAAAAACATTCAAAGTCTAAAGTCGTAAATTGTTATTAGCCTAAATCACAGAAAACATGAAATTTTATCTGATCTAAGACAATATACAAAAATAAAAAAAAACAAGGATTGCAGATACTACGTCAATAAAAAAAAATTGAAAATTAAAGAATTGTTCATTGCAATTTTTCTTACTGTAATTTAGGTACGTACTTAGTAAAAAATACTATTAGGTACCTACTAAGTACCTACTTACTTAAAAATACTATTCTTACTGTGAGTTACTTAGTTGTTGAAAATACTAACTGGATCGTTCCTAAGAATGACGCTCGTGACAATAGGAGTGATAATGCTTCCGGAATTCGCTACAAAGTTAGTCAGAGACAGCATCACCCCAGCGTAGTTCGGTGACAAGTCCAGGTGACTTACCTATAGAAGTCAAAGTTAGGCATTACACTTTGTCAGTGTTATATTGATCCAAACATTTCGAGATATCCTTAATAAATTATCAGTGAAAATTTCTCAGGGAAATTTTAAGAATATTATGAAAAGTGAAGAGTATGGCATTTGACATAGTTGAAATTGGTATGGCTTTAGGCCAAATCAAACTTACCATAAAACCAGCAGCATAAAATCCACTCAAAGTAAGTGTTGAGATGAGAGTGACTATCGCCAATGCTTTACTATCAGGACCCACGAAAGACAAAGCTACTAACCCAAGCGCCATACCAAAGAATGCTAGAAGTAAACCAGAAAATAATAATAGATAATTTTCATACATTGCAGTAGTCTATACCATAATTTAATACAATTACGATCAGCTAAACCTAACATGCACACTTGGCCAGCGTGGCTATGTGGTAAAGTCCTTGTTATATTTGAGGAGAGACCCTTGCCCAGCTTTTACATTAGTAGAAATCACTTCTTTAATTTGAGAAACCCGTGCCTAACAACGGGACAATGAGGAAATTATAACCTTGCAGTACAAATATTAATAATACGAGTACACACGTAAATACTAACAGTAATTACTTAGCGATTAATTTCAAACTACTGTACACGTGCAGTAAATAACTCGGTGCAAATGGAACAAAACAGAATAGAACCAGCCGTGAAGCATTACCAAATTAGTCTCCAACTCAAATGAACTAACTACTAACTCAGTTAGCGGTAGCTAATACTGAAACTAAACTAAACTTGTCCAGCTTTACAACTAGGCTATGAATTAGTTTCGTCCTTTGCATATATTTGTACTCAAAAGTTGAAAGCGAATTATGAAATAATAAGTAGTTAGATATTTTGTTCGTCAAGTAAAATAATTTGAAAGTATTAAATATGAAATACTTAATTTATGTTAAATCAATATAGGTAAATGTTTTAATATATCTAAAAATCTTACATTGTAAATATATAATTTGTACATTAACCATCTGTTTGTATACTACTGTTTATACTGAATTTATTTACAGCGTATATAATAGGATATTACTTGGTAATTTGCGCTCTAGTTCTATAAGAATCCATTCCATTTATGGCGACTTATAATAAAACTCATGATTAAAAATACTCGTAATAAACAATAGAGAAATAAGTTTTATTCACTATATTATCTAACTATTATTATTATAACACTTACAGATAGAGTTAAAGAGTTTTCTGCAAGCGGCAATAGACAGCAGTCCTTTGTTATAAATCTTCTCAGACACGGAAGCTGATGTGATGTTGCCAATCCACATCCCAACGTACGGTAGTGCAGACAGAGATGCACTCTGAAAACATAATATTCACTCACTGACTAATTCATGAACGCCCCCAAACCCTTGCATCTGATGTGAAATTTCACACAAAAACTTCCTTACTACATTACCTTACCTACATTTTACTGTATTTATGAAAAGGTCAGCAGCCTTTTTGTAAAAATGTGGTGATTGTAATAAATGGAAGTATCTATTAAATATAATTTTAATTTAGACGAGTTGGTACTAGCTATACGGCGAAGCTTTTCAGAAAATTTTAAAATTAAAACGCTATAAAGATGGGTTCCAATAACAAGCGAACAGCGTTGACTACGTAGTGCCAGGGGAAATATTTCGAAGGAAGTTACGTATGATTTTAAACTTTTAGAAACAACGTCTTGAGCTGGATTCACTTTGAATTCTGTAGGGAATTGGTTGTTCTTCGGAAGTATAGGACACGATGAGAAATTGTTAAAATTGGTAACTTGATTTAAAAAGTATACTTTTAGATAAATAATTGTGGGTATAGTTATTGATAGCTGCTAAAATAAACATTTACTAACACTTTATTAATAGTTTATGTGATGAACAAGCATAAACTTTAGATGGTTTGTTTAATCAGTTCAAGCTAATTTGTATAATATTAACGACCTTTAGGTATTTTCTCTCTTAAAACTGTTCAACGACTGTAGTGCCCATACGAAATTTTATATACGAGTATAATAAGCCTTATTAATTAAGGTAAAATATCTTACACTCTTTAAAGAAATCTGCAATCCTCTCTCGAGGTAGGTTGGCATGTCAACGAAGAATAACACGTAGCCGACGGAACTTCCCATGTGAGCTATCATGACGGCCCACAGAGGCTTGGTGCGGAAAATATGTCTCCATGGTATGCTGGGTATCTGGAAATTTAAATTTTTTATTAAGTTTAATTGGAAAGTAGATAAAAAACCCGTATGTCTAACAGTTGTCCATAAAGTTATCTACAGGCATCTGAATTCCACCAACCCGTAGTTTTCCCAGCGCAGTTAAATATGATGTGAACTTTTATTATAGCTTAGACAAAAAGGCTGGGCGTGAGCCTTTAATGGGACACAATGATGATGGTGATAACTGCTAATTATAAGAGTCAAGAGTAAACAGAAACATTACGTGCACACACATGGTATAGTATGGTATGAACATAACAAAACAATCTGAACACCCATTAATTAATTAACTAAATTCATAATTTTTATACCTTTCTGAGAATTCAGGACCTCTGGATGACAGATTGCAGGTGGTAATCATTGTGCTAGTAAATATACATTACGAAGTATTAAAATTCACCAAAATGTCTGTCTGGCAATTCTTTTACAATACATTCGAGTGACTGTTTAAAACACAGGTACGAAGTTGCATAGTATTTAAATTGCATCTGCCTCGTTACCTTTGATAGACTTGGCAATTGGCGAGACTTCCAAATCAGTCGTCACGATTACAGGTCTGATTGACTTTTAGTCGTTTGGCTACGATTTCGTGATTGGTTCGTAGCTTTCTACATATTTACCTACGTAATTTACATTAACTGGTTTTTTCTTTTCGTTAGTTATTGTTTTCACATTGTCAATATTCAGCGGCCTTATTCACTTACCCTTTCACCAGCCGCGTTCAACCCACTTTCGATGTATTCCCTCTCTTCTCCGGTCATCAATCTATGTTCTCGTGGAGAACTCGCCGAGAAGAAGTACCAGATGGAAGCCGTGACGAACATAATGCCAGATATTGCGTAAAATATAACTTTCCATCCCATTGCAGTCTCGGCAAGCAGACCAGAAACTGGCATAGCAATGATGGTTCCAATTTGGGAGCCTAAAGAAAAAGTATTTAAAAATTGTAAATGAAGAAAAATATTTTTTTAACTGACTTCAAAAAAAAGAAGGAGGCTCTTAATTCGACTGTATTTTATTTCATTTTAATTTAGTTAAAGTCTGTCTGTCTGTCTGTCCGTCCGTCCGTCCGTCCGTCCGTCCAT
>DWQK01004522.1:0-10360 GCA_018231225.1 Noctuana stator
AGTGGTTAGGACCCTACGTTGTGGCCGTAGTAACCCAGGTTCGAATCCTGGTCACGGCAGCCTTGCGCTGTCACGGCAGAGTTTCTTTTTTATTCATTTTTTTATACTCAAAAACAATTAGTAATAAAAAATGCTTAAAAAAATTTACTACTTACATTTTGTCTTTGAAGTAGAAATTAAAACAATGCATTTTGCATTAGGTATAATTACGACATAATGATGATAATAATTATTAAACCTACAGGTATTTTTTTCTTAATTTTCAGGTTTAAAATGACCCCGTTAGGCTTTAAATGTTAAAAAATCCATTCGTACAATTTCCCTTGCTTCATCGTTGTGTTACCAACTGACACACAAAAATTACATCAAAATTAATCTAGCCATTTTGGAATAGTTCAAGTGACATTATTATTATTATTATTATTTCGAGGGGATGGGACCTGACCTGGCCAAAATCTGATATATTGTAGCCAACTTCTGTTGTTAAATCTAGTCCCCAAAGTCAGCGGTCCTGAAGAAACATTTGATGTTTATCCCCATTCCATGTGTCCCAGTGCCTTTCACATACAAAAAATAAAGATAATCTTTGCCTTTGATAGGGACAAAACGCGCAGTACCAGGTCCATCTAGAGAGCGACTACCCTCCCGGAGCAGCCGAGGCCTTCTACATTGCGCCCGAAGTCGGTTACCAGAGGCAGACCTTCATCATGGGCACCTTGAACCACAGCATGCTCGATTTCGAGGATCCACCGTTTCAGAACATAACCATTAAGGTAGAGTAAATAATAACGCTTAATCCTTATATCCATACTCGGATTTCAGTCTATAGATTGTAGTGACTACTTAACAGCAGATAGCCTGCATGCTCGATTTACTGGTCATTACTACTCACTACATAGTATAAAACAAAGTCGCTTTCTCTGTCCCTATATCCCTATGTATGCTTAAATCTTTAAAACTACACAACTTATTTTGATGCCGTTTTTTTTAAAAAATAGAGTGATAGAAGAAGAAGGTTTATATGTGTAAACGTTCACAGTTTTGCTGTAGTGTATTTAGTATCGGCATTGCATCCGTGCGATGCCGGGGCGGGTGGGTCGCTAGTAAAATATAATTCCCAAGTTTTGAACCAGGGAGATGACCATAATAGACCATCAAATCATGATAGATCGAGGGTGGGGGGGAGATGCGTCTCATTCCATGGTGACCCCCAAGCTAAACATACAGATTTATGTCCAGCAAAACTGTACCTTCAGGAGACGTATGTATGTGTTTTCTTGTGGTTGTGTCTGTATTAAAAAAGGAATTCTCTGCGTCACCCATTAGGTAGTAGCAACAGATCTAAACAGGACGGACTTCGTGGGCACAGCGCTGGTCCACATCAAGCTGATCAACTGGAACGACGAGCTGCCCATCTTCGAGCACAACGCCAAGACCGTCCGCTTCGATGAGACCGAGGGTCAGGGCTTCTTCGTGGCCACCATGCTCGCTAACGACCGGGATATCGATGATAGAGTGATGTGAGAACATAGTATATTTACTTAGTTATTAGTGTGTTAGTTTTTGTTCGTTTATCAATTGCTGTTGTTTTAAATTTTATATTTCATTATCTTTATACTAAAAGGCAAACCTGACTCACTGACTTGCGAGTATACTCGTATCAACGCACAGCCGAAACCACTGTATCTAAAAACTTGAAATTCATGATGTAAGTGAGCACTAAGAAGGGATTTTTAGAAAATCTACCCCCAACGGGGTAAAATAGGGGTGTGAAGTTTTTATGGAAATATTCTCAAAATTTTTGGTTTAAAATATTTTAGGGTCCGAATCCAAATTCACGCGGTCGAAGTCGCAGGGATAGTTTTTCATATTATCAGAAATGTCAAGCGTGCCAATATTTAATTGAATTTCGTAGGTAGATTTTATGATGTACTTTTTCTATATCTAAAGTGTTAATATCGCAGACACACTCTGATGGGCAACGCAGGCCAATATCTGCACATAGATGACCGAACCGGGGACATCCACGTGTCTATAGATGAAGCCTTCGACTATCATAGACAAAGCCAGTTGTTTGTGCAGGTATGTAGGTAAACAAGATGTTAAAAGTACTGAAATTAAATTAAAACTAATACCAATAAAATATTACTATTATTATTGAGATCGTTCATATCCTATTTAAAGTTGGACCTGACTAGCTGAATTCATTGACAAGGTTCTATTGCACATTCTATCATAAACAATATGGCTTAAACTTTATTTCAAGATCCCTACGTAGGTACCGTAAGGAAATCTTCTGGAAGAGTACGTAACATTTGATTAAGAATCGGCTAGGGTTGCCACCCATACTATATTGTATAACATCGTACTATATTAGAAATATAATATAGTACAAATAATACTATATTTTCATCGGCAATTCAGGTGTCGAGCTTTTTTAAATAATTGTACCTGGAATGTACCGCAACGCAGAATTGGGATTTTCCAACCGCAACACATTCAGGTCGTTCGTAATAAACGTATAGTACACATTTTCCTTTGAATTTCCCAATTGTGCTATTTTTTAGGCAATGTTTGGTAAAAATACTATTTTTTCTTCAAAAAAAGGTGGCAACCCTAAACTCTGTATGTATTTTCCAGATCCGAGCAGACGACACATTAGGGGAACCGTATAACACAGCAACCTCTCAGCTGATCATCGAACTCAATGATATCAATAACACACCACCGAGCCTGCGTCTGGTAAGCCAACGAGCCATCGGCTAATAATTTTGGTGGATAAAATATTTTGTCATATTGAATTTTAACCCTAAGTAAGTTAATGAGCTAAGTAATGTTAATGAGCATAGTTTTGTTCCTTTACTTATTACTTATGATTAATTGCAAACAATAACCTTCGATGGTCAATTATTATAATCTTCCACATAAGGCATTTCTGGGTATGGGAATGATTAAAATAACTAGGTACTGAGCTGATAGATACCTGGAGACAAAACTATTTTGTTAAACATGGTGGTATTAATTAGTATATTGGACGGTCATTCTATATGATGAATAAAAATTTTCGAATTTATATTTGAATTTGAATTTTCTACCAGCCTCGAGGAAGTCCAGAAGTAGAAGAGAACGTGCCAGAGGATTACGAGATCACTCGCGAGATACGAGCGACTGACCCCGACACAACAGCAGAACTACGCTTTGAGATCGATTGGGACACCTCATATGCAACTAAACAGGGCCGTCAAACTCCACCAGTGGAATATCATGGGTAGGTTGTTCACGCTTCACACAGTCCCACACTAGGATTCCCTGTGTCGTAAGTGCAACACCGCTGCACCCATGTCTGCCGTGAAGCAATTCGCTTATGTTTCGGTGGATAGGTGTAGTTGCCGGCCACACTTACATTAGGCGACCATCAGCATCCGGGGCAGCAGCGCAACTACATGCGACCTCAGGCAGGACACGAGCCTGCTTGAGGTTGGATGTAAATGTCGATGGGCGGCAGCGACAACTTAACACCAGCTGGCCTGCATCACCCAAACCGGGAACAGAAATATAAATTTATAATTGAAATTCTGCTCTGTCGATAATCGAAACAGGACTCTACGAATGGTGCACTGGCAAGGTAATCACTACGGGCGTTATTGACATCATGTTAAACTCTTAACGTTATTGTTGGTGGGACATGACGTCAAAATTTAGTTTTGTATTGTATGCAGATGCATGGACATCGAAACCTTGTACCCTAATCCTGAGAACAAGGGTGTGGCGATGGGCAAGATCGTGGTGAGAGAGATCAGACCGAACGTTACCATCGACTTCGAAGAGTTTGAAGTGCTGTACCTCAGCATCAGGGTTAGGGACCTGCATACTGTCATTGGAGAAGATTATGATGAGCGTAAGTAACGAATGATGATGACTCGATAGGTGATGGTAGCACGGAAGAACGTGCTCCGTGTGATCTCACAGATTTTTAATTCTTCACTTCTCTTCATTTTTAACAAATTGTCATGTTCTTAAGTTCAAGATCTAGTAAATCCAACTTTAGAAAAAGGGAGGAGGTTCTCAATTCGATTGTATTTTTTAAATTTGAAAGCTGATGCTTCCCGTTTGGTCCCATTTTAATTTGATCCAGTTCTGACTACGACATCCATAAGAAAACCATATAAGTCTTATATTTAAGTATGTACGCGACAACTTTGAAGTCGATTTTTTTCATCACGCGAGTTATTATTATTTATCTTGTTAGTAACGTTCACGATAATCATCATCGACATGAACGACAACCGGCCGCTATGGACGTCCGGCACCCTGGAGCAATCGTTCCGGATACGAGAAAACTCCGCCAGCGATACCGTCATCGGCTCCGTTCTCGCTACCGACATCGATGGGCCCTTGTACAACCAAGTGCGGTATACCATTGTGTGAGTTCTCGATTACAAACATAATTTACATGTAACAACAACAGTTTTATTAGCTTTGTACCATAAGGTACTACACGAGTACACCCAACTTGAAATAAGTTCAGGGTACCAGCTAAATCATGCAGATTCGAGATTTAAATTGATCTATTATGATAATATATGTGTATGTTGGAAGGGAACTTCCTTAAAACTTTTGTCAATTCCTCAGCCCTAGAAACGATACACCGGCCGACCTTGTAAAGATTGACGTCCATACTGGGCAGATAAGCGTCGACAAGGACGAAGCGATAGACGCCGATACTCCGCCCAGAGACAACCTTTACTATACGGTAGTGGCTAGTGACAAGTGCGACTTGCCTGAAGAGGAATGTCCTCCGGATGACACTTATTGGGAGACAGAGGGAGAGGTCAGTGATATCAATAAAATAAAATAGGCTTTTAGAGACATAGGAAGAGGTGTAGACAGGGTTTGTCAATGCTCTGGAGTCAACCCCAAAATTTTTGGTTAACGATAGAAAATTAGATAGAGCCATTGTATCTCGAGCTACCGAAGTCTCCCTTGGAGCATATCCCTATGGTTTCCCAATCAATTTAACTTTTACTTTTTCCACACTTTTTTATTTAGAAATGATAGAACTTGCTTTAACATAATTATATATGGTTGGACACCAGATAGCGATCCACATACTTGACACGAACAACAAGGTCCCGTATCCACGGACAGTGGAGTTCGACTCAGTGGTGTACGTGTGGGAGAACGCAACCAATGGAACTGAAGTGGTGCAGTTATCGGCTAATGATCTTGACAGAGATGGTGAGTACATCGAGGACTTGAAAGAATGTGTAAGAGAATTTGCTAACCTTTTTTTTTTGAGATAACGACCATGGACACTTTCTGTAGTACAAAGAGACACAAGTAGACCAACCGCCTAAATTTCTTTGGTTCGGACCATTGGCACCCATATCCAACCTCGAAACACGATATAACTTTGTTTTGCTATTTAATACCCTTGAAGTTTCCGACATCCACAGCCACACTTACCCAACCGAAACGCAACAACATACTTCTTCATACAATTCCATCTTCTAGAAATCTACCACACCGTGAGCTACCAGATCAACTACGGGGTGAACCCTCGCCTGCGAAACTTCTTCATCGTGGACCTGGATACGGGTATGGTGCTGGTCAACTTCCCCACGGACGAGGTTCTCGACAGAGACGGCGATGAACCCGAGCACAGGATCTTCTTCGACTTGTTCGATAACTTCTATTCTGTTGGAGGTAAGTTTTGAAATGTTGAAACTAAATTATTCTTCTAGATAGATAGGTTCGCCAGCCCGAGACAATGTATCAAAAAGATTAAAAGATAAAATCAAACTAGATAATCAAACTTCATTTACATAATAATAACTTTGTAAGTACTTAGGCTACATAAAGATTTCTTATTTTCTATAAAAATAGGTGGAAACAGAAACCAGAACACAACCGAAGTGCTTGTCGTTTTGTTGGACGTCAACGACAACGCGCCCGAACTGCCCGAGCCGCATGAACTGTCGTGGTCTATCTTGGAAAACCTTCAAGAGGTAAAAAATACTAAAATCAATTCAGTTAAAGAACACAGACAGTAGCCTTTCTTAGTAAAATTGCTGTTTGAAGGAATAGGTAGTATTTTATCAAACTGCTGGTTCACCACACCACCTAGGTACGTGAGGAAATACAGGTTGTTCTGTGAAAATTTAATTTAGTTGTCACCATTATTTTGCAATGTAACTTTCTAAGTTTCAACGCCTAAGTGACCTGCAGTGACCACTTAAAATCCGGTAGCCATTATACTTCTTTGCATCCATCTACAATCTACATACATGGGTATCAAAATGTGTATAAAAACTTCCCAGGGTGTCAGATTGTCTCCACATATCTACGCCCCGGACAGAGACAAGCCGGACACCGACAACTCCCGCGTTGGCTACGAGATCCTGAACCTCACGCTCACCAACAGAGACGTGGAACCGCCGCAGCTGTTCATCATGATCAACATCAACAACGTCACGGGCGAACTGGAAACAGCGCAGCCATTGAAGGGATACTGGGGCACTTATGCTATTGGGATACGGGTAATGCATACTAACACTTTGATCTCGATGTGAGGCCGTAACGGCTACGAGTCTCTGTCGCGACTTGACAACCGACTGGTCGAGCTCATGAAGTAGAAACTTGTAATGGTCTGAAACTGGTGAAAGGGCAGTCAACTATCGACATTTATACTTAACTGCTTGGAATAAAATCTTGCACACTTTTCTTATATTTAGTCAACAATAAACGAAAAGTGCCATATTATTATGTTCTATTTTCCAGGCGTACGACCATGGCTACCCGCAGATGTGTTCAGAGGAAATATACCAGCTGGTGATTCGCCCGTTCAATTTCCACGATCCGCAGTTTGTGTTTCCACAAGATGGTGCTCTTGTACGAGTTTCGAGGGTGAGAAATAGATATCAAAAGGGTTTTCTTTGTTATTGACGAAGGGCAAGCGATAGTTTAATTTATGATTATTTTGCACATTCATTTTTATTCACCTGCCCTTATCTCATTATTTGGGGTCAGCGCAGTATGTTTTCTTCTTCCATTAATCTCTATCATCAGGTCCACATTCACACCTTTCTCACACATATACTTTTTCACACAATCCATCTATCTTCTTTTCGGTCTTCCTCTCCGCTCCACATTCAGATCCAAATTATGATTTGCACATAATATCAAAAAATAGAGATGCATGCTCTGTACTACTCGTCTCGTACATACAGCTGGATACTGGATACCACATCTAATAAGGTATAAAATTTAACGTCACCATAAATTCGCATTGTGTATAGGAACGAGCAATGGTCAACGGTGTGTTAGTGAAGGTGAATGGAGATTTCTTCGACCGCATCTCTGCTACGGACGAAGACGGTCTGGAAGCTGGGATAGTCACCTTTGAGGTTGTTGGAAATGGTAAGGATATTTTTTTAAGAATTTGTATAGGTACACTAAAATTTTGCACAAAAGAAAAGCACAGAGGTGTTGCTTAATTTCACCGTGAAATCCATTCCAGGAACTATAAGGAAATCGCACTTACTCAAAATAATTAATATACAACTACTGGTAGCGTAGTTATAGCCGTATCAGCCGTACAAACATTATTTTGGTGAAAAATTTAAAATCAATCAATCAAGCTTAAAATTTGAAATCGATCAATATCTTTACAAAATTTTTGATCTCTAATTAAATGAGACTTTTCTTCATTCAGATGATGCTCTGGAGCACTTCCACATAGTGAACGACGGAGAGAACCTGGGGACCCTGATGCTGAAACAAGCATTCTCAGAAGACATCAGAGAATTTTTGGTAACATTCACAAGTAGTAGGTAAACGATACAGAATTTAGTGCTGTTAGCTCAGCCAGCGACCACGAGACTACTAAATTGATCAATGAGATAGACAGTAGAGACACATACCATTGCCCAATGATTTACACAAGTTCTCTGAGGTCATATGTTGGAAGTGTTCACTCACGAAGACTGAGATGGTCGTCTCAAATTACAAGCACTTGCTATCAGACTTGCTTTACGGCGGCTTATGGGGATATTATATTATAGGGCAGTGGGGAGCGCTCCTACCGCTTCCACCTCTCCAGGCAAACCGTAAAAATTCTACCACTTTTAAAAATTCTCAATTCTGGTTCTTTAAAAGTTATAATACTTGTACAGGTGACGATCCGAGCGACGGACGGCGGGACGGAGCCGGGCGCGCGCTCCTCCGACGTGACGCTGCGGCTCGTGTTCGTGCCCACGCAGGGAGACCCTGAGTTCAATGACTCCACCGCCATTGTCACCTTCACTGGTATCTTCTCTTGTTATACCATCTATCCATACATGTGCATATGCCTTTTATGTTTTCATGTTTACCTGGTTGTTTATGTTTTTCTTTGTTACTTGTGTCGTGTGGTGCCAAAAGAATATTTGTAGATATTGCATTGTATTTGCCGCAGGCGCGGTGCCAGATTGAAGGTGCAATCTTATTCGTTCAGTTCCAGACTTCTCATAATGCCACCCTTTTTTTCGCTTATTTCACTTATCTTACACTTTTTTCATTTAACGAGAAAAATACTGAAACCGAAAAATACGTGCATAAGTGTATTGATTTGAGTTCCAATCTTTCAAATACTTTTGGAGCTAATGTTACTAATTAAGATTTATTGTAATTTTACAGAGAAGAAAGAAGGTCTAGAACAGCGCCAACAGCTCCCACTAGCACACGACCCCAAAAATCATTTGTGCAGCGATGACTGCCAAGATATATACTACACAATTATCGGTATGTCCAAGTTTCTATGTTTATATCTTTCTTAGTCAATTATGCAAAAATGTCTGAACTGATGTGGCATTTTGAGGCCATTTTTTACACCACACTATGACCCTATATATAAACACACTATATATAAAAAATTTCCTCAATTCGTTACATCTTTAACTGAACAAAACTTAAGGCCTACCTTAAGTTTTGTTCAGTTAAAGATGTAACAGATGATGTAATGTATGAGTAAAAGATGTAATTTAAACTTCAGTCAGTAAAATATTGAAAGCAAAGCATAATATTGAAATTGACAATATAGATATTTCGTTTTTGCATGATACATGTAGATGACGTGAACAACGAGGGGCAGTTCGCAGTGGAAGCGAGAACTAACGTGCTGTACCTGGTGAAGCAGTTGGACCGCAACGCCAGCGCGACGCACTCGCTGCGCGTGGCCGCTTCCAACCAGCGCTCCTCCACCACCGTCCTACCCAACTCTATACTCACAGTTACGGTCAATGTAAGTGGCTATAGAATCTAAATAGGTAGTCGAAAACAAACGCATTAGTTCCACAGATGACATAACAGTTACTCTATAATATGTCTTCAAATCTTCTGAATGCATACATAAAATCGATTCTCTACGTCCACATCAAAACTTCGATAAATAAGTAAAACACATTTAATGTAGATCATAAAAATCATGGAGAATTGATTTGAAGTTTAGACAAGATCAATAAAAATTTAAATCTTTTAAATTCAAGGAGTCTGTTCTAGTTCTACGATGTGTCCTACTTTCGTTTTAACGTAATATACTTAGTTAGTTATTATTGTTTAAATTTCGAAATTATCTAAACAGGTAAGAGAAGCATTCCCCCGGCCCAACTTCGAGAGAGAACTGTACACGGCTGGCATCTCCACTCTGGACTCCATTAACAAAGAATTACTAACAGTGCGGGTATGTCTATTATTTACCTTTCAATATTTTTACTAGCTTACCCTGCTCGCGACTTCAATGACATATATATACTGCATAAATGAGAAATAATAATTGCTTCATACAAACTCCATCAATGGATCTTTATAACGGACTTTAGTGGACATTGCCCCTATTAACCCATCAAATTTTGTGATTGTGACAAAAAAAAGCTTAGCCCCCAAAAAACATCTTTCTTCAAGGTCCCATCTATCTCTTCATCAAAATCCATCAAAATATGTTCTGTGGCTTTGCCTTTATAAAACAGCCAGATAGACAGAGTTACATTTGCATATTAATATTACTATGGATAAAGACGTGGGTCAAAATTTAGTTTCATTTTTTTAAAGCTAGGCCCTGGTGTTAGATTGTAATCCACGGTCAAGTATACAGTCAACCAAACATTTTTTTGTACAGAACAGTTCAGAATAAGTACTATTTCAACCAACAAACCATTCCCAGGCCACCCACTCCGAAAATGCCGTCATAACGTACACAATCGACCACGCGTCGATGACGGTGGACGCGACCCTGGAAGCTATACGTGATACGGCGTTTATTCTGAACCCCGGCTCCGGTCTCCTGACGCTCAACATGCAGCCGACAGCTGCCATGCAAGGCATG
>DWQK01004523.1:0-10359 GCA_018231225.1 Noctuana stator
TCTCACGTGGTTTGCTTACTAATCTCTATCAATCCGCATTGGAGCCGCGTGGTGGAGCATACTTTAAGTCTTTCCTGGTTGTGGGAAGAGACCCGTGCCCAGCAGTGGGACATAAAGGTGTTACCAGACCAATCGATAGATCGTCGATCGATGGTGAAATGGATTAGTCGACGTCGATCGAACTGTTTAATTAGATGCGCCGGACGCTGGATTGTTGATTGATTGATTCCAATCGATTGGTCTAGAAACACCCTAAAAAAGGGTTGAAGGCACTTAGCACCAGATGCCCTACATGTTTGGTGCTCATTTAAAAGTAGTACTAAAGTCCTGTCTGTACCCTATAAGGCACAAACTTCATTACAAATAACGTTTACAGGAAAGACAAAATGCCGCCATCTTATAACATACGCGACATGGCCGCCATGTTCGAGCAGAAATCACAGAGCAATACCAACGCCGGTTGACGTCCAAACTTGCGCAATATTGAGCAACGTACGCCATTTATACATGTGCAAAAGTTATTTAATATCTGTTTGAAACAGAAAGTTTAATAAGTCGTTAGAAATGGTGTCGATTGGCCTTTGCAATTGGATCTAAGTCTCTAATTATAGCGGATGCAAGCTGAATGATACTTAACTGCGTTAGAATGGGGTCTTTTTACATTGACGCTAAAATTAAGCCTGTTAACACACACCAAAAAACATTTCAATAGGTCGATAGAAATATCTTTGAAACCAGAACTAAGTTTTGTTAATTTATAGCTAATGCAAGCTAAATAAAACCTAATTGTAATGGGGTTAAGGTTTATTTTACAGCGTAATTTACATTAAAACGTGGCCTATTGATTGAACACAAAAAGAGTCACTGTATACTTAGAGTTATATTTATATAATACGATTCGGTTTTAACCGTGTTCAAAAAAGAGATGGTTCTAAATTCGTCGTGTGTCTTTTTGTTAATGTAACAAACACCTCGCAACTTTCGACTGGGTGAACGGAATTGGATGATTGTTTTGTTATTTGAAAGTCGATACTTCCCGTTTGGTCCCGTTTTAATGTGGTCCAGGTCTGACTGCGGCATCCACGGGAAAACCACGTAAGTCTTAAATTTAAGTATGAGCGTGACGAGTTAGAAGTCGATTTTTTTAACGTGTGCTAAAGTGACATTTGTTCAATAAAAGTTTTTCCGTACCCATTTCTATACTCATAGATGTCTGTGGTCAACAGAATTCAATATTATTGTACGGAGTTGCAACATTGCGAGACAATGCGCGCAAACGGTGATAAAAAGCTGTGCTTACGAAATGTTTATAGGACGCTAATGTACACGCGCCCTCAATGTAATATCTGTGTATATGTATTATGTATTTAATTGTTATTAACTAGCTGTGCCACGCGGTTTCGCGCGTTAAAAAAATTACCCAACATTTCCCTTCACTGCTCTGCTCCTATTGATTGTAGCGCGATGAAAAGTATACTATAACCAGCTCAGGAGTATGAACAATAATTGTACCGAGTTACGTTAAAATCCGTTGAGTAGTTTTTGTTTCTATAACGGTTATACAGACAGACAGACAAAAATGTTACTGATTGCATTTTTTGAATCAGTATCGATCCCTAATCACCCCCTGATAGTTATTTTGGAAATATATTTCATGTACAGAATTAACCTCTACACATTTATTATAAGTATAGATATAGATAATCCCCTAGAATCGTCTTAAGTTCGTATTAGGTCTAGTTACGTTTGCAAATGTTTAAGTATGAATTATTTATAGTGCGTGCGAATATACTGAACGGTGTGATTCTAATTTTGAATTAGTTTGCCATAATTTGATAACAGATGGCGCTGTCCGTATGCCTAAGTCGCGTTATTGAAGTTTTTGTCTAATTTGTGAGATTGTTGAATAATGAGGTTCGTTTTGTGAATGAATGAATTGCCCATTTGTTCGTGATAACGACACGTTCTAATTCCATCGAATTGTAACTAAAATTGCGACATTTAGTAAAAAAATTGTCACATTTCTTCACTGTTATGTTTTCTATAGATACTGTAAGATGTAATACTATTCAGTATATTTAACATGACAATGTCATTACGACAAATTAATAAAGGTATTATTATTGATAAATGGGCGTAACTTAATTTTTTTGAGAAATAAAAGTCACAATTAAAATATAGATTAGAAAAATTTAAATCGAGTGAGTTAATGGCCTTTGAAATACGTAATCTCACGTATATTGAATTTCGATAGTACTGTGTTATTTAAAAATACTTAAGGCATTAAATAATATTGATCGAATTGTTTTGTTAAGTAAATTATTCGTTTAAATTACTTTTTTTACTTATTGTGTACCGGGGTTGCTTCTAAAATTGATGCTGGTCAACCACCAGCTTAACGAGCCACAATTGTCATGTCAAATAACTGACGGACACTTGTTCTGCCTTGTCTAAAACTTCTAAACCTATGGCTCTACACGTTGGCGCCAACATAGACCTCGAAGTTGTCCGCTAAGTTGGTAACGCGTCTACTAGTTGGCTATTATGCCAGTCTATCCCGTCAGAGGCAATGACAAGACGACTGATAGAGAAATCGAAATTGTTGTACGCTGCCCCCTAAAATACAAATTATAATTTATACTTATTACTAAAAAATAAATAAATACACGCATCGTTTTAAATGCGCCATGCATCGAACTGATAAATTGTTAATGGCGCGAAATTCCTTTGATAAAACCTACACGACACGACTAACTACCAACGCTCGCCCCAATGTTAGTACCAACGTAATTTATTAATTTCTCATGTTGGGCCAATGCCATGGCGCCAACGTGTGAAGCGGGCCGGAGATATGCCGTGTTTTTAATTACAATTTTACATCACAACAGTAACGAAGTATTATTATATTTATTACTCTGTATCTGTATAATCTCTCTTAATATCTTAAGTTATACCTCTTTTAATCTTATTTACACGTTGCAATTTTAAAATACGTGTGTTCTATTGATTTTTTTTTTATTTTTTTGTACCGTGAATCTCTTATCTGTTAATCGAATTTATTATTTTATCACAAATGTTTTTTTTTCACGCTTGTCATTGGCAAAATGGCTAAAAAGCCGAGCAGACATTACGAAAAAAAATTGTTTTTTATGTCTTAACCAAATATTTAGTATCTGTCTTTAGTATAGAGAATCTCAATGGAATGTATTCAAATTTAAAAATGTTGATAAACTGTATGACCCTTTGGAGTTAAATCAAATATAGGTAGTAAATGAGTACTTTATTGTAATGTATTTTTACACTCGCTTACTTTTGTGTCCGTAGTTTTTTTGTACTCACTTTGGAGTTACTAAGTTAGATGTGTAGCATGGCACTTTGTGGAGCCAAGTTCAAACACAAAGAACTTATTTATAATTATTACCAGCAGTTTCTTGAATGCAAACCGTTTTTAATCTGCTTTTCACCCAGGGCCGGATTAAGCATGCCTTGGCAGGGGCCAAAAGGAGTAATCCACATGTCGGGGACGATTTCTACTTTTCAGTATTCCTAAAATATATTTATAATGTGTGTCATATTAAACCTACATCCCATAATTTATTCTAAAAGGTATCGTCATTTATTATTGTCTTAAATCTTTATTGGTTCCAATTTCTTAAATTAATGTTGAAAACACATCAAAACTAGATAATAACAATAAATTTATAAACAACAGCGATAAATCATATTAAAGTAATGTGAAAATGCCAAATTATAGCAACATTTATCTAAATAAACAGGTAAATTGTAGTTTATTGTGTGTTTTAGTCACGTTATTTGTAACTGTAATCACATTTACAAATTTATATTTAACAAATTTGTCCCTTAAGCAGATGTCTCTTCATTGCCTTGCGGATAATCTGGCCCAGTTCACTATCAATCAAATCAATTTAAAATCTATTTAATCCACACACTTAAAAATTTAATTGATTTATTAACTGTTTTTCGTACTTTTGGTCTCAGGAAATAGGAAATTTTGACTTATTTATTTTTCTTCCTATAACAGATAATACAGAGTATAAATCATACGCTAAATTGAAATACCATTATAATTATGAATAGCATTTGTATTTCGAATTGAATCTTTATGCCTAATATTATTAACTATGAAACAAAATAAATGTAAGTTTTTTTTTTATTAAAATACGAAAAAAATGTACTCATTTATAAATTTTAATTCTCCAAGTATTTTATTATTTTGTTGTCTAATTGTGTTATATGCTTTGCAGAGTATTAAGCAGTGTTGCGTGTTAATTAAAAGTGGATATTATTTCGATGTTGCCATAATTAATGCGAGGGGTTTGTATAAACATGCATTTATTATTGTGTACATGAACCATTATTTGATGTATTTAAATGTAAATTTATTTATTAGTGACTATTTTCATTAAAATATTGTATAACTTTTCCTTCAATAAAATAGAAAAAAAAATGTTCAACCCCTATACAAAGTTTGATATAAAAATGACGGTTCTTGCTAAGTATTAATGAACCTTTCACTGCATTTTCAAATTGAGCTGACAATAACTCTATGAATTGATACAATGTAAGTAAATTTTGGATTAAACTATACTAGTTACCTTATCATAACAGTTTCGGCTTTTTGAATTATAAATATTATTACGTTGTATGTTATTTTGCTTACATCTACCGATAAAAGCACCGCCAAACCGAAAATTACTATATTTATAACTATACACTCATTTAACTCGTTTAAGGTAAAGTTTACTGAATTTATTACAACAAATCACTCATTTAAAAAAATATTAATGCGTTATATGAATAAATAAATAATAACTGTTCGACGCAATATTAATGCGTTAAATGGATAAATAATTGTTTGTACAAATGTTATCAATTTTCTTACTTTTCATTCTCATTTAAATGTCTCACATGTGTTTTTAAAAATAAATTTCTTTGATTTCAAAAAATATTATGCCTTCTTGCTTCCGCTCGTGTAGAAATGGAAAAAAGTCGGAGATAGGATTTTTCTGCATTTCATTTAAGGTAAAACCATAAAAGTGCTATCTCGAGTTTCATTATGTATTTAAAAATTCATTATAAGATTAATACTTTATTAGTAGGTAGGTGTATGCAAAACAATATACACAATGCATTTATAGAATACAAGGTTTATGCTTGACACATAATTTAATAAATTAAAAAAAAATGCCTTTATACTTATAAAATCAGACTGTGAAATTGCCAAATAAGTATTTATAGATAATTCCCCTTTCATATGAGAAATAAATATTACTTAGTGTGGATGCAAGCGATTTTAGCTTTTGTTTTCATTACAAATAATGTGGGAATTGAATGCCTTAAGACAGGCATATTCAAGATATATTATATCACGTTTTAAAAACAGTATAATATATAATTAATTGATTCTAACATTACTTTTACTGAAACAAAATAAAAAACTATATAAAAAATCGACGCTCCACAGCTTAAGGAACCAATAATAATAATAGTTTATAATTCGTATAGGATTCTTTAAAACTTAAAATTACAATAAAATATTATAAAAATGTAAATTATAATAATCTCGCGGTGACCGGGGTTATATTTTGATTTGATAATTAAATTTTTGTTGGTTGTCGAGTGACTATTTCGTGGTATAATTCATGGTAAAGAAAAAAAATTTCAGCGTTCCAAAATTGCTTTTCGCGCGAAAACCGTATGGTAAATGCCAGAATAAAATGTCTTTTTTTTTAATTTATTTGAACAGACCTAAAATAATTTTTTGGAGATTTATTTGTCACAACATTTTTATTTTTTAAATAATGATTATGGATTTTATTATGTACCTATATTGTTTTTTTAATTCTTGTGTTACAATCTTTGTTTTTAAATTAATTATGTATAGGATTGTAAATTGTATTTATTTAGAATTGTATGTATTTTGTAGTTGGGTTACATTTTAACTTTTAAATGGCGGATTAAAGTCGAAATATAGCCCTGTGTTGTTATTTAAATTAAAAAATGAGCTTTAAGCCACTCGTACCGAGCAGTGCTGTATGAATTGATGTAATATAATAATAATATTGTACTGTTAGTTCCGGCTTACGACGTAGATTAGAGGACGGACGATTATACAATAAAGTATTATGGAAAACAATATTGTGTTTTATTAATTAAGTAACTGTGGAGACCCATGCCCAGCAGTGGGCTATCATAAAAAGGCAACTATAAGTGGAATGCAAAAAATTGACGTTTATTTCATTTTTCTAAAGCAGTTTAACCCTCCTAACCAAAACTTTATATAGAAAATAGGTGTAAAGGTAATAAAAACAATATATTTTCGTATAAAAAGCACTTTATTTACAAATCATTTAGGTTTAAATCCAACTGTACAAGTCAAATAAATAACTATATGACAATAAATATAATGATACAATTTATAAGGCACCTGCGACCGACTAGGTACCTACTAATTAATTAATCGAGCACAAATTACAATATTGCGGGTAAATACAAAAAATTAAAAAAAAAGTATAATGAATTCACTTGAGTTTCAGAAATTTTAAATTTTTACCGTTTTAAAACTTATTAAATAATACATAGATAATACTTAATTTTTTCAACAAATTGTCGCTAAATAATTCACTACTTCCTTTTTTAAAAGTAACTCTCGTGTCATAGCCTCTAGGGTATAAAATTTTGTTTCTACATGAAAATACATAAAACAATAAACATGAAAAAGTTTTTAAAAGCGATTTAGTGCATATTATGCTAAATATTTCATCTATTATAATATTATTATGCGATAGATTGATTTATTATAGCCTTAGGTAATATAAAATTTAAGTGCACAGACAGTCGTGATAAAAATAAAAACCTTAATTATAATGTTATACAGAGTTAACAATTAGTTCATATTTCTTTATCTTAATTACGTAAATAAAATAAAGCATAGCTATGATTCTTTTTTATAAAAGTTTCGAGTAGTGTTGCCAGGTCAAGTGTATCGAATTTAAGACTGGAAAAATTAAATATTTTATAAAACATTTCTTTCAGATTTTCCTGCAATTTATAATTAAAGAAGAATTATGCTAATTTTCAGCTCAATTTTTAATATAAATAATTAAGGGGACGACGACCTCTAAAATTGCAGTTATACAGCTCTCACAACTACACTCTGTTTCGATGCCTTTCTGCCGACTGCACATCGACTGCACCAACACCAATAAGCTAGACTAAATAACTAATGACGTATTGAGTAACTCACAGTAAATAGTAATAGTATCCTCCTACAGTACAATAGATCAATATTTTTTGCGTATATGATCACAAAAACTCATTTACCTGTATAATCATAAGCGATTTTCAAGACTAGCGGACTAGTAACTTTCTTAGCACACACAAATATTATATCACTATGCAAAATGTATCGTAAATTGTTCTAAAATTAGATTAGTTACTCATAGATGTGTTTACTCTTTGATAATAAATAACATGACAATATACTTTGATATAGTTCACAATAGTCATGTCTCCAGCCTGGTCCTGCGTCTAGTGACCGGAAGCTGGCAGGCTTCACTCAAAAAAATTGTTTCCTGTTACGAGGATGTTGCCAGCCGTATACCACCAATAATATACTATGTTATAATATATTTTTGTTTTTTTTTTATATTTTTACGAGTATTTTATATTGTAGTAAAAACAATTTTTCATGTAACTCAATAAAAACTATTTGGGTGTAAGTATAATTATACTATGTTTAAATGAGCTAACATCCTGGACACCTACATAGATTATAAATCTGAAATAGAAGCCAGTCCAATTGATATTAAATTACTAAAATAATTAACACATAATTATAATAATATGCAGCCTTTAATCTAAAAATTGTCTATCGTTAGTAAAACTTTGGTGCAAGCCGAACATTCGGTGTAGAAAACACATTTATTTAATATTAAGTATGGATTATAATAAACATTTTATTTAAGTTTTGTATTTGCAAAGTTATTTATGTTCGTGAGATCTAAACCATTTTTTATTTTACTGTACACATAAAATATTGATAAGACAGTGGCGCTTTCACTTAATTTAACATCACACACGGTGCTGAGATCACATTGAAACAAATGTTAAGGAACGAACATGAAAAGTGTTAGATGGTTACTGCAGTTCTTAGACACACACATACAACCTCAAACAGTCCTTTTTGAGGTCGTATATATACGTTTATACGTACGTATATAGACGTTATCACACCTGACAACCGCTTCAATAATCCACCGGTCGTACTAATACAATCAAAACGAACATTCTAAAACGCCACAGAACGCTCCAGAACGCAATAGAAAACTCTAGAACATCCTAGATTAATCTAGCATTCCTCAGGACTTTCTATAACACCCTAGAACATTCTAGGAAATATGTAGAACATTTTATAAAGACCAATAATATTTTAGAACTTCCTAGAGCAATTTAGAATACTCTAGAACATCCTAGAACACCATAATCTCACTCCGCGGCACCCTGGCGAGGTTGTCGTCCATAGTGAGATACATGTTAAACGAGAAAAACATGGCGATCGACGACATGAAGTGCCAGATGTCGTGCGAGTCGTACAGCTGCAGCAGCGAGCACACGCGGTTGCTCTGGCGCGACTGCGCCGGCGTCAGCTGCCACGGGAATGAGAAAAAAGATACATTTATTTTAATACCAGAAGTCATTATTGAAATTTCACTCGAAATATCCCAATAACATAACATAAAATTACATATAACCATGTACATAGCATAACATATAACCCACGATAACATAAAATGCTTCCTGAGAACACCACAAAATTACAAAATATAATATGACACATAAACATAGAAAAATACTTCAATTGTTCAATTGGCCAAAGATTTTTTTAAGTACACGGTGCCTATGTTACAGGATACATTTAAATAGCTAAAAAAACTTTTTAATATACATTAAAGTAACTAAAAAAAACATAATATATAACCCACAACACCATATTTTAGAAGGTTTAAGTTTACTATAAATATTAATTATTCTTTATTGTAATTCTTTTTAAGGTAGTATGATTGTAATTTACAGATAAAAAAGAAATGAGAAATAAAAGAAAAACTAAAAAAATTTTTCAATATATATTTAAATAACTTTATAAAAATCTCTGCAAATTCAAATAATTTAAAATCACCCTTAACTGAACTATACAATAGTGCATGAGTGAGTGAGTGAAATATATTGGGACGGCCCGTATGGTGTAGTGGTCACCACGCCAGTCCACCATTCGAAGGGTTCGATCCCCGTCGGGGCAGAAATTTAAATGGTAAATGTAGATTTCTGTTCCCGGTGTGGGTGCTTGAGTATTTGTGTTTGTGTGTGTCCATGGCACCGACACAGGGAGTCCTGGTGTGGGGCTGTGAGTGTGAAGCGAGAATTTAAAAAAAAAAGATTCCAACTCACCGCCCAATTAGTGCTTAAGTCTAGATAGAAGTAACTAGACCCGAACCACACCGAATATGTCAGCGCTATGAACACCCAGCTGCAACAGATGAACATATCAAATAATGATTAGACCAACTGTTATAAAAACAAATTCAAAAATGTTTATTCATCATAAGGTACACGTGTACAGTGGACGAACGTCAAATTACGGTGCGTCGGCTTTAGGCGCCCTTCTGGCTGCGGCCGGGGGAAAAAATATAAATAAATAAATTTTTTCGGCTGCTATTTGCTCCCCTACCCCAGCCAAAAGGGCGCCTAAAGCCGATGTACCGTATTACTTGACGTTCATCCACTGTATACGTGCACCTTATAAGTAAACATTTTTGACTTTGACATTGACATAAGGTACCGTGAGGGTATCACACACACCTGTACCACCTGATGGACTCCCGGTGCAGCAGCTTCATGGCGATGTAGAACAACGTGTACAGGAACAAGTTGCTCATCAGCACGAGCAGCAGGTGCGACGCGAAGTCGCGACTGTGCTGTGCCACGCTGGGGGAGAGATTCATAGTTGAAAATGTTAAAATTACAACCACTTATTGCAGTTAACATTGAGATCACTAATTGCAGCTGAAATTTAAATCACTTATTACAATTTAAATTAAAATCAGTAATTGCAGTTTAAATTAAAATCACTAATTGCAGTTTAAATTAAAATCACAAATTGCAGTTTAAATTAAAATCACTAATTGCCGTTTAAATTAAAATCACTAATTGCAGTTTAAATTAAAATCACTAATTTCAGTTTAAATTAAAATCACTAATTGCAGTTTAAATTAAAATCACTAATTGCAGTTTAAATTAAAATCACTAATTTCAGTTTAAATTAAAATCACTAATTGCAGT
>DWQK01004524.1:0-10358 GCA_018231225.1 Noctuana stator
TGTCCCACTGCTGGGCACGGGTCTTTCCCCACAACAGAGGAAGGCCTGGAGCATACTCCACCACGCTGCTCCAATGTGGATTGGTTCATTATTATTAATACAAAATTTAGATACCAACACATAATATATATTTTGTAAGCTATAAACTAGTGTGAGCTATTACTGAATTTTCTATATTGTAGTTATTATAATATTGTACTATTTAATGTTGTAGACATAAACCACATAGGCTAGGTGGTCTATGGTTGTAGATAAATGGGCTGCATGATTACTTATTTCAGTAAAAAAAGTTACTTTGTGTGTATGTGTATCAAATTATAAGCATGATGATACTTGTCCTGTATGCTCCCTTTGCTACTTGACTTCAATACAGTCTCAAAGTATTGCAGCAGCGCTATTCTGGAATACAGAAATATACAATCAACAACAGCTGCGTGCATTATAGTTTGGTTAGATTATCAATTGCAATAATGATTGTTCGTTTTTAACATCAATTATAAATTTAGTAGTGACAACTGCCTACAATTTTTGTATGTTGTGCAGGCTTGTAGTATGCTCCGGCACATTGCTCCAATTTGGATAGGTGGAGATACTTGTTAGTGGCCCATGTCGAATGTTGTCAAATCGCACAAAGGCGGTTTCGACAACGAATAACGGCTGTTATCTGTCAGTACCAGCTAGGACAACACAATATCTTTCTATGCTGAAGCTCTTGTATACCCATTTCTTTTTCGTATTTATTCAACATACCTCTTGCTAGAAAATATGCTAAATTTTATAATAACAAGGTGAATTTGAAAACATCCCACACACCTGTCATGTAAGGTAATTTGATGGAAAACTCATACATAATGTGCTCACTGAACTGCTCTTAATGTCATTTGAATATTATCGAATAAGTAAGAAACAAGTCGCTCTAGAGCTTAGTTTACTGACGTCAATACGACACATCCTACGCATTTTGAAATTAAAAGTTTATTTATATAAAAATTTTGGTAAAACTAGAATAATGGATTCGATTTTACAATATCTTTCCAGATATGGCTTCATTCACGATGAACGATTGCCGCAGAAAACGGCGCCGCAAAAAATCAACGTCGAAGTTGAAAGAGAAAAAAAGTGGGTTAAGATGTTAGGATCTTGGGATTCTCCCACAACAAAAGAAAAGCTACACAGGAGGATATACAAAGGCATTCCAAATTCTCTTCGAATAAAGATATGGTGCAAGCTGTTGGACGTTAACCGAATAAAGTCTGATAATGTTGGAAAGTATCAGGAAATGCTGAAACTGGCCAAGCAGTGGTCTACGGATGTGAGGCAAATAGACTCAGATGTAAATAGACAGTTCCGTGAACATCAGTTTTATCGTGAAAGATATTCGGAGAAACAATGCTCCCTGTTCAACGTTCTATGCGCGTATAGCATGTACAATTCGGAGGTCGGCTATTGCCAGGGCATGTCTGGCTTGGCCGGTGTTCTTCTCATGTATATGGACGAGGAAGACGCTTTTTGGGCTTTAGCAGTGCTTTTATCTGATAAAAAATATGCAATGCACGGATTGTACATAGAAGGATTTCCGAAGCTGACGAGATTTTTAGAACATCACGATAAAATTCTGACAAAATTCATGCCTAAGTTGAAACATCATTTCGATAAATTCGGGTTAGATGCAATCCTATACTCTCTTAAGTGGTTTTTTGTGTGTTTCATCGAACGCGTGCCCTTTAGTCTCTGTCTCCGAGTGTGGGACATTTATTTGCTCGATGGCGAAAGAGTAGTTACCGCCATGGCTTACACAATACTCAAACTCCACAAAAAAGCTATCATGAAGTTAAATGATATGGATCTTATTGTTAATTATATTCAGGTAATAATGATGAAACTTGCATTTTTGATTGCGTCGTTATAATTTGTGATTTTAACAATACTCAATATCGTAGGTTAAGTTACATAAAGACTTCGGTTACGAAGACGACGTAGTGATCTACCAGTTGGAGAGATCCATGGACGAGTTGAAACGGGCAAAGCTCGACTATCCAGGGCCTCCACCGCCCAATGAGCTTCCCAAACGAAAACTGGGATTTTTCGTTGAGCCTGATAAAAAATCTAAAATCGGACAACGTGCCGAGAATTTTTCTGAGACTGAGAAGCAAGCCAGGGCGACAGTGATATTAAGGTGAGTGCACACTCTTATTTAATTTCATAAAATCTTAATTTAGGTACTACTTGATAATAATTACTCTAAAGTAATGTCATAGTGCATTGCTTAGTTATGTAGGTTACGTGCGTTTTTGTTTTAGTATAGTGTATCTCAGTTTTTGGCAACAATAGAAATTATAAAATATACGAATAAATGTAGGAATTGTTAGCATAAAAAAAATTTGTGGGTTTTCAGACGTGAAAAGGCAGCTCTGGATTTGCAGGAGCTCCGTGTGTCCCAAAGCGATACGGTGTCAGGTAACTTGGAGGCTTCCCTCCCTACATCGCGAAGTTCCTCCGATGCAACTATAGACTCCGATCAGTTTACCCATCTATAAATTGTGGTCACACAATGTTTAATTTTCTTTTTTGGGTGGATGATATGCGTAAACGTTAAAATGACAGTGATTCCCAGTTATTAATTTAATCAAACGTAAACGAAAATTAAGTACCAATTTAAAATATTTGCCTAAGTGATCTGATTTCCTTTAATAAACATTGTGTCGTCATAAAGAAAAAATCGTTTTGTGCTGTCGGAAAGTAGATTTGACATGTATTTATTATTAATTTTCTATTACCATCTATATACAAAACTGAAATGCATAATTTCTACTTTCTGATCGAACAACATGCATTCAACTCTTATCACAAAACAAACCATAACAATCCTGTGCATTAGCGTGATAAGGATGATAGTCATTATACTACTCTTTCAAGAAAGTACCGGGAAAAGATCGATAATACACAAACTGTTTGTTATTCATCCAAATTTATTTTATCACCTTCAAAGTATGCTCCTTCTGAAACTATACACTTACGCCAACGAATAATCCAATCATCAAAACATTTTTTAAACGCTGTTTCTGAAATTGAGTTTAGTTCTCGCCGCGAATTCTCCTTTATGTCTTCAAATGATTGAAAACGGGTGCCGCGAAGTGGTAATTTGAGTTTAGGAAAAAAAAAGAAGTCGGCTGGAGCCATATCTGGTGAATATGGTGGTTGCTCGATGGTATTTGTTGAGTGTTTGGTCAAAAATTCGTTCACAATGATGGCTTTGTGCGAAGGCGCATTATCATGGTGCAAAATCCAAGAATTTTCTTTCCACAAATCTGGCCTTTTTCGTCGAATTTGCTCTCTTAAACGCCGCATAACGCTCAAATAATATTCCTTATTTACCGTTTGACCTTCCGGCAAGAATTCCGAGTGCACAACACCGCGATAGTCAAAGAAAACAGTCAACATGACTTTGATTTTTGAACGACTTTGGCGTGATTTTTTCGGTTTTGGTTCAGTTGGAAGGCGCCACTCCGAAGCTTGTATTGATTAGTTTGCATGTCAAACTCGTAAACCCACGTCTCATCACCAGTGACAATGCGTTTCAGAAATGTTGGGTCGGAATTGACTCGTTCTAGCATGTCCTCAGCGACTCTCATGCGATTGAGTTTTTGGAGAAAATTCAGGTCTTTTGGGACCAGCATGTTTCATGCCCAAATGTGTAGCTAAAATGGTACGGATCGACTCGTGAGATACAGAAAGTTCCGTGGCTATCTCTCTTAAAGTTGAATGAGGATTTTCAGTCACTATTCCCTTCACTTTTGCGATGTTAACTTCAGTTGCAGACGTTGATGGCCTACCAGAGCATGGCTTACCACTCATAAGCACGAGTTTTTGATAAAGTCGATTTACCGTAAGCTTTCTGTAACATTTTCAGTGACTCCGAACACGAAACTCCATTGGCGATGCAAAATTTAAGACAAACTCTCTGTTCAATGTTTTTGTCCATTATGAAATTCGCAATCCACACAAGATATGATGTAACTAAAAACAGTATTTAATATAAATAACAAATGCAACTCAAACTCCGCGCCAACATGGAAAACAGTTGTGCCAATCTAACAACACCAAAAAAAAAACAAAAATTTAAATAAAGAACCATAAACAAATAATCCATTCCCGATACTTTCTTGACAGAATGTATGTAATGTGGTTTAAAATTTAATAAAAATATATGCACCTAAATTAAATATCTTTTCACCATATACGTAATAAAAAGTCAATCTATGGGCTACGAATATTTTATTTGAATAGAATTTCCAAAATAAATATTTTACAGCATACCTACCTAACATTGAAGTTTAGCACATCCATATGAATTTAGTAAAGACTTACCTAATAACATATAACCTATCGGTAAATTTCCTCCTCTCGCGGCTGAATCACCAAGTTAGAGATATTTTATCGCACGTTTTCCTCCATCTATATCAGAGATAACGTGAAGAGGATATTACACTCATTTATCTTCCTATAAACTAGAAAACCTTATATACATTCTACTTACATATAAATAATGAACTGCAAAAATCTTAGAAAATGTTTGCAATAGTTAACTCAAAACCAATAAGCATGTGGATATCCGTAAATAAAATTCCGCGTGAGATCAAGATGTAAGATGGAATTTTATTTCATATATACCATTTAAATGATTAAATCTACCTAATAGGTATGTACCCAATCTCGATAACTGTATAAGTACTGAAACTTCCGTCAAATGTAGAGGTCGAAACCACAGTAGGTACATCAGTATTTTGGAGAACTTGAAGAATTATTATAGAACAGTAATACATGATACAATATTAGGAATAACTACATAAATCTATCAAATAAATGAAAATGTTTCAGACATGCCAATCGGATACGATTCTTGTACATGGTATTCCCTAACGAGAACGAGTCCCTTGGCAAAAAAAAACCGTAATGAGAGACAATGGCGGCATTTGCTACGTAATATTTGTAAGGCGTAAACACGATTTTTTATTTTATTGTGTAGCGCAGCAAACACTAACGCATACACAAAAAAACTTTTCACTATGACACGTATCTGTGAAGAACAAATGACAATGGACAGCAATGGACAATTTAACTATAGGTACTTGAACAATGTCGTTCATGTCATTAAGATTCCGATAAAATTTACATAATGGAAGTCCGAAGCATGTATCAACGGTAATGGTGAAGGGTTTTCTCGGTTTAAGGGACTATTAAGCTCTTAACAATCTAACCCAATATAGGCCTTAAAACGGACGATTAATTTAATTCAGTTTTAAGCCACCTAATTGTAAAGTAAACAAGAACATTTTCTCTATGTATTTGATTAGATAATTGATTATAAATAGATAGCATAAAACTCACTAAAGTAATTATGATGATGATATTCTTCGTGGAGGTACAAAGGACGGATTGGAAACGCCTGTATAATAAAAAACTTTCACTTTTTTACCTGTAAGGAGAATACTAAGTTTAGTGCAATGCTGCAATAAGCTGCATTACAGTTCAGTAGATATAAGAATGAGGGATGAGATTGAAATGAAGCTAACGCAGATGTTTTCTTTGTTCCTTTGCTATTAGTCTCTACTATAAACACTATTATACTTACGATACTTTGAAGCGAAATTTACGATTGTAAAAATGATAACGGAGCATCTTGAATTAAATGCAATGCGGAATGAATGTTAAATGGTAACTCTGAATTGAAATGATTTTATTATTTATTCTGTTTTCAGGAATTCAAAAATACTTTCATGTAAAATTGTCTGATGCAAAATTAAAATGAAAAACACACCAGGATTTCCTGTGTTGTGGAAAACTAGGATTCAGCCTTTCGCTAATATAGCAGGTGCCTACCTATATACAAACAATTATAGATACAATATTAAACAATGTGAACTGAATAAAATAACGCAATATTTTATTTTTTACATAAATAAAAAAACAAATTCAATCGTGTTTTGTTTATGTAACTTGCATTAGTAAAAAAATATTTAGATGGAAAATCATTTACAGATGATAATATTGTCTATATGATGCTAATATTATAGATTCTGTGATGATACGTAGAATGGCTTTTCGTATTGCATAAACTGAATAGAAATGAGCAGATAACACTGAACTAATGATTTGCAAGCTAGGTACGATTCCGGTTACGTTACAATTGCACGTGACACTCGGTGTTTTCTCTATTATTTTCTATTCATGAACGGTTTGTTTTCAACCAATACTCCTCTAAAATAACCTCTTTATCGCATTTGAGTAGCATGTATACTATAACGTTGTGTTCACAGCAACCAACCCACGGACAAACATGTCGAACCTCGAATAGAAAGCACAGGTCTTGTCTGAGATCATAAATGGATCATAATGGAATCATAAACTCATGAGGACTGACATGGTCACCTCAATGAATTGTCTCCGTCATCCGTATCGCTCCAATCGAAACACAACTTGACACAGAACTTGGCGGCGCGACACCCTGGTCGAACTGTATGTGAGTTCTACCACCTTAAATCAAGGAAGTAAAAGAAGAAAACTAAAATAACGGAGAAAGATAATAACTAAAAACATCTGTAAAAAAAATTATTTGCTGGAAACATCAAAGTCTACAGAATTCTTCATCTTTACAGACTCAACAATTACTTTTATAGATACGCCGTTTGTGTGACGAGACCCAGATACATTAATTAATTTTACTTTGCTTTGAACCTATTTACATTAAAAGGTAGGTGGTCGTTTATACATAATATAACAACATAACATTCGTTTATACATAATGTAATATAGTCTATATTCACATTATTCTTAAAATATCAAGAAACTGGGGAAGTAGACGTACAATATTGAAAATTTATTAAAGTTACGTGTGCTTAATTTACATTCTTGGCGAGTGCGCGGTAAACGAAACAACCCGAAAGTGTTCTTCAGAGCGAAGCAAGACACTTTAATTAAAATAATTTATAAAATCAAGCGTGTAACACATGAGTTTGAGAACAGTCTGAAAGCTTGGGAAACATTTCATCTATTTACGTATGTCGCTTACCCTTTTAACGCTCGACCCTCTTGATAATACCTACGACAAGCAATAAGCGAGGGTACCGACGTTCCGGCGGTCGTAAAAAAACTAATTTTACAACTGAACAGCTTTATTAGTCAATTTCAAGAAGCATGTACAAACATGTCAAGCTGGACCTTTGAAGGTTTTAGAAATACTGACCATTAAAATCTATAGACTCCAAAGCCTTGTATCCTGTTTATTACATTACAATATTTCATCAAATTAGGGATAGTGGAGTGAATACTGTTTTTAAAATTATAAAACAAGCTGAAATACAACTGAAAAATTTCCTAAAACGTGACAAGATTCTAACATTACGAATTGAATATAATAATACTCATCTTTAGGTATCTATCACAATACAATCAGCAAAACTTGTGTCAGTTGCACTCAAATTACTTGCAGTAAGTTCCTATTCTACGTGTATGTCTTTTATATTAAGCCTATGCCATTCTTACGATCCAATCAAAGATGACAGTTCCCGAAATGCAGATCAATACAAAAACCCCCTAAACAGCTATCAAGTGTTTCTGTTTATTTATAATATAATATAATATAATATAATACTAATAAAATATAATAGGTACTGTTTATTTTATATAGCAGCGTTAACTTCTTTGATGTGATCATTATGTTAGTTAACAGACCTGAAATGAAATTTATTTGAGAATAGTATGTCAAACACAGGCTTAGGGTTTCTAAGACACTGGATTTCAGAAATTCAAATTGATTTGGTATAACTGATAAATTAACATACACATATTACATACCTACCTGTGTTAGTTGAATCATAGTTTGATTGGCTTTATACGATATTTTGATATGAGTATTCCTGCGATGATGTATTGGAAGCCACTTGCGAAATTGGGAAATATGAATACTTACGTAAACCAAAGCTAAATCATATACACAAATTTTGCAAACGCTCATGTTTGTCTCAAAGCATCTCAGTAGCATTCAAATAGCATCAGCATAATCTATTATTGGTTGAATGAGAGTTTGAGCCGGTGATATTTGAGCTTTCAAGGGTAGAAGAACTTTGGAACCATTTAAAGTAATGTATGTATGTATGGTACATATTTTTCAGATCTTTTAGTACTTTTAGAATTAAGCACGAGCCCAAAGGAATTAAATTGTAACTTCATAGGTACTATAGTTTCCAGCACTTCGTCGAAGCTTTGTCAATATGTAGAATAGATATTTTTAAACGTCAGGGCTCACTGAAATGAAAACGTTTTATATAGATTTTTTTCTCGTTATCTTTTTCCTATTGTTTGTCAATCCTTGAAAGCAATCACTGAACCGATTTATGGGATTTTCATTATTTATAGACTGGTTTATATCCTGGTATTGGTCTAAACAAAAAGGGAAAAGACATTTTTATTATTAGTTGTGGTGATTTTTAATAAGCTTATAAGTTATAACGGCTTAACTCCAGTCACGTGGGTCGTGAAGTTGGTTTTATTTTACATATTCAGGCAGTATATAAATATATACAGGTTTTAGGTACCTACGCCAAGAAGAAAATCTTATCTCTGCTAAGCCAATAAATTGTGATTAAAACAAAGCGAAATACTCTTACATGTATAAGAATACTATAGATTAAATTATATTTATAACCATTTATTTCTCCCTGACACGATTACAAGCAATGATCTTTTATGTATACGACGTTCTCACGTTGATTAAAAGACAATACATACTTGTGTGTAAGCTTAATCAAACTTTTGTGCTCAGAGTTACCAACACATTCCCTTGAGGAATAAAATATGATCTACATAGAAAATCTATAGGTGATGTATGGTAACTAATCCTGATTAATCTGATGAAATAAGTAATCTTGAATGACGGTTTGATGCGAGATATTTAATAAAAACTTTTAATTTCTTGCTAGTAATGTATTATTATTTTAAGATTACATTAGAATAGAAGTAGTCGAGTTGCGTAAGTGACCCATTTTAACCTTTGGTAACTTTAAACTATATAAAATAGATTAAACATTACATCATTTAACTACATTATTACATACATATTATAAACACGACTGCCTTTGTACTTACCAATGTTAAATGACTTCCTTGGAGTTTCTTTGGAGGGCGGCATATTGAGAAACAACAATAATATATGGTAACAACAACTAACCTGTTTATGGTTCTACGATGTATTTTAAAATATTACCTCATTAAGTAAAATATTACTTACTAGCTGTGCTCCGCGGTTTCACCCGCGTAAAATATTTTTTCCTAACATCTCCCTTCACTGCTCTGCTCCTATTGATTGTAGCTTGATGAAAAGTACAACCAGCTCAGGAGTGTGAAAAATAATTGTACCAAGTTTCGTTATCTGTTGAATAGTTTTTGTTTCTATAACGGTTATACAGACAGACAGACAGACAGACAAAAATTTTACTGATTACATTTTTGGCATCAGTATCGATCCCTAATCACAACCTGATAGTTTTTTTGGAAATATATTTCATGTACAGAATTGACCTCTCTACACATTTATTATAAGTATAGATTGGTAATCAGAATGGAGTGGCCGCATACGTGGTAAAAGTGAGCTGCTACTACGATTACACGCTCATAAGTATGATCCGAATGAGATTAGGAGTGCATTAAAAGATGTATTAACTGCTTGTTGTCATTACAGTGCGGAACTGCGCTAAATGTAGCTTAAAATGATAAAATACGTCAAACATCAAGTATTGATCGAGGCAACGTATCTTTTCACCGTTGACTCAAAATCAATATGTAACGACAATTTAAATATTATTAAAGTATAGGTCGTGTTTTGTGAATAATATTTGCAGAAATAGGTGTGCAAATGTTCTGAGACTGATTCTAAATAGTTCTGACACAAAATTTGAGCTATAGCCCCTCCATTCTTAGTGCCTACTCCGTGTAATATTTATTAGTTGGCCGCAGTCCAGTTGTTGACCGTAACATGTTCCCGTCACATTCAACGCCTTTCATACTCTTTGAAACCTGTCGCATATAACTGTACATTACTATACAATACAATGTTTGCCGTCTACTTGTAGTAAATCTCGTATCATATTTGTGGTTTATTACACAATAGCGTTCTATCGTACAATGGAGTGCCTACTCCTCCTCTCGCTGAAAGAAAAGTTTTCAGTCCATTTTGATTCAGAATGTACCTATGTGTAATGTTGGCTTCAACCTTTTTATGTCCGTCTGCTGGGCACGGGTCTCTCCCCACAACCGGGGAAGGCCTGGAGCATACACCACCACGCTGCTCCAATGCGGATTGG
>DWQK01004525.1:0-10356 GCA_018231225.1 Noctuana stator
AAAACACTACAGTCACGTGTCGAGGCTGAGTTGAACCGATTTTTTTTTAATTTATTTATTAAGCAAATAAATAGATGGGTAAGTACTTATTTACCTACTTGTAAAATTCCTTATTGAATTATGATTTTGCCTTGCAATAGGGTTTTTTCATTTTTTTCGCCAATACAAATATTTATATCAGTAAGATCTGTAACAATGGCGTATTCAGGAGATTAGGGTGCTTCTATCAAGAAGACGCACAATAAAATGCTTATTGTGGGAAATAGCGCGTTTTTCTTCAAACGAGAAACAAGGAAAGACGACGAGTGAAATTATGAAACCATTATGAACCAGAATTTATTTTCTATGTGTTTTTTATATCTCAGGTATATTTATAAAAGAAATGAAAAATAAATTATTCGTTTATTACTTAATGTTTTAAAATGGGTTTGTTTAAAATTTATTAAAATTACTACATAAGATATTGAGACAGACAATTCCCTTAGTACATGTCAAATGTCCATACTCGGCGGTGACAGCCAATATGGCTTACATGAACGTGCTTGATCATCTAATTACATACGTAACGTAACCATCCGGTCGTTCTCGCAACGGGCTTCGGTTGCTACCTAATTGATACAGTTAGTGTGCTCAGAGCTACTTATTCGAAACCCGTTCTCTTGTTTCGTGGGCTTTAATTTTCTTTGATAGATTAGGTAATCGTGTTACGATTAACAACGACGAGAAGTAAGCCGGAGGGTCTTATTGCATTGAAAATCAAATTCAAAATTGAGCAAAGAATACATTTATTAGATCTTGTTGGTCTAATATGTCTAGATAGAACTATCTTTCGACATAGAAACGCGTGAATCCTGTGGTTAATGAACAGATATATAGGTACTTATATTAGTGGATTGTCGTAGGTAATTGATTGGCTGGTGCGCTCGGTTTGCAACATGAGCTCACTCTCTGGCCAAAGCTTTACTGAATCACGAATAATGCAACTACGTACTTGACTTAAGAGGAGTACCGATAGTTTTATTCCGCCGACTTATTTACTCCCGGTCAACCTGGAGTCAAAAGAGCCGAGCGCCTTAAACACGAGTAGGTAGCGTAAGTACTGATTGATTTACTTGACTTTCATTAAGTGTATATAAATAGCTTACAATGACTAAAAACATGATACCAAATACAACAGCTCCGCCTACATGGAATCCAGTTTGTGGCTTTTGGTGCTTTCAATTAATTACCCTTACTGCTGCGTTATCAGTAAAAAATCAAAAGTATCTATACACTATTTTAATTCCTCTCCTTATATATTGTTTATTATATATCTAGAGTACAAACAAGTCTTCAGCAAGTCCTACCCAATTATAATATCAGCATAAAATGTTACTAATAAACTGAACGACCTAAACATTTACAAGCACGAATCGTATTGTTGAATGATTACTTAGTGCCACCGAAAATAGTCCAATAGCGTCGAATTCCCGTTATTTACATAACCTATTATGAATACCCAATTTGTTTACTGGAGCGAGCGTGAGAAGTTGCTGCTTATTCACCTGTCACATTCTTATACATGTTACCTAATGGACGTGTTTGTGCCGCCGCATTATATTAAAACAAGAGATAGAGCTAACAGAAATTACGGAAAACCTATGTTTATTATGTTATCAGAGAGTTTCACGTACGAAATATTTTGTGAAATTATCGCTGGTTTCTAAACTAAATATGTAAGTACGTTTACTTAACAGCTATGTCAAATCTATTTGAACTCCTGAAACGTTATGTACACGTTAAGAAAGCCGTTCTGTCGTTTGTCCGCTCATGAAGTTTCGTAAAAATTAATAACTATGTCTCAAGAAGCAAATTTCTGTTCTTTATAGTCAAGAGTGATGTTAGTTACATTGATTTCTAAACTACCTATATCTATTATATCTATATTGAGGTCTAAGCAAAGGATGTATAATTATGATTCCGCGAACAAATCTTTTTACGTTTTCACTAACTACCATTTTACAGAATCCTTAAAGGATATATTTCGTCCGATATTCAAGTTTATTTTCAAGTTAATTTATTTTACTTGATTTGACAGTTAATTTGTTCATTTTTGTGTCTTTCAAAAAACGGTCGTTAGTTTAATAAATAATGCTTTCTTCCAATAGAAATTACTTAGTAAAACTCTTATATTAATTTCTTGTTTTAGTGTATAGGTATGTCACCTTAACATTGTAAAAAAAGTTTCCTTCCTTGCCTTCTACTCTTTTTATGTCCCACTGCCGGGCACAGGTTTCTCACCCCAATCGAGCAAGGCTTGGAGCATACTCCACCACGCTGCTCCAATGCGGATCAACTAATTATAATTAGATACTAATTAGACTACCAACCCCTAACGAAACTTTAATTAGAACAGGTTACGTTAAATCTAATCGTTGCTTTTAAGAATTAGCTCTTGAGAAAATAGTGCTTAAATTTGGTACAGTCATTTTTCATTAATTTGTAAATTGTCGGCTCCGTCGCCCGTTAGATCCCAATTAACGCCTTTCACAATTTGACGATTACATAATATATATTTTAGTAGTTTAATTGTAGGTTATTTTTTTAGAGTGAAATATGGTCTGTATCACTACAGAATAAAGTAGTTAGTTTCATAAATTAATTTATTTCTGATGATTATTTATATTTAAAACAGTTCAGTAAGTATAACGTTTATCGATAATAAACGAGCAAAGTTTTCACTTTGTATTAATAAAATATTATTATCTCAACTTGTTTCCACGATCACCTTAAATTGAAAACACAAATATATCTGCAATCATTTACTAGAGATATTAACATAATCTGTAGTTAAACTGATATCAATTCACTGTAAGTGCTCATTAAGCGAAATAATTCGATATGCACGAACGTCGCGGTACAAACAATAGGATAATAGAATAGGGATTATTCTCGTACTGCAAGAGGCTAAACAATGCTCCTGATAACAGCATTATAGGGTAAAATACCCAAGCTACGTCGTTGTTGAACAATATTGGTCGTCGGAAATTCGAGAGGCAATATGTATTAACTCGTATCACCCTGGTAGCACACCTCGACGCGAAACTGTAATAGCGAAACCGCTGAACGATCCGCCCGAGTTATCGTTTGTATGGCGCGCGTAACTTTAGCGCACTTGTCTGTTTACTTCTAACGTTTTCTTGGTTTCGAAGTGTATCCGACGTCTGAGCAAATTGACATAACAGCGCGCGGAGACAGCGCCAAGCGTCGTATATTATTTAACAGGCAAGTGGCTGCGGCGGATGTGTGCTACCGGTCTGAATATATCTCCGAAGCTAGACATTTCCAACAATAATATGTATATATTTTAAATATATAAATATTATTGTTAAAATTAAAATGACGGCCGTGGTCAAATGCTGAACTTTGTTTGTTCGAATTAACCACGGAACCTAACGTACGGATTTTAATAATGTTTTGCAAATCTTTTATATTAAATACTTATTTTATTCTACCAGTTGCAGAAATGTGTGCCTTCTAAAATATCAATATCATTTCAAAGCAATTTTCAATCCGAGTGCACTTCAATTTATGGATGCTGTAATCCATTTGTGTAACGTCCATATATGTTATGCATTTTTATACGCCTTCGAATCGAATATTGTTGCCGGATTATCTGTTTGTAGTTGGCTTATCGCTTAAGGACCAGTTTATTAATTGAATTGTCAGTATTTATTAAATAAGTATAATAAAAAGTTGTTGTTAAACGAGTAAGTATTTAATAAATGTAAAGTTTTTAATGCCTTTTAAAAGTGAAACGACGTCGAAGTGTGGCGCGTATATTTTTTAAATTAACGTATTTACATACACTTAATGAATGTCAAAGAAGGAACAAGCCGACCCAAAAAGCCTTCTTATAAAGTAAAGAAAAAACAAATTATGTTTATTCATACGGGGACTGGACTATTTAAATAATGTAAGCACTCTCACTCTCTACAAGATACTTTAATAAAATTCTCTAAATTCCGTAATCAAGGTAAGAAGCGGGTATACCGAATAATCTCTCAAATAAGTTGTTACATAATGGAACTAGTTTTAGGTACCTACAATATATACGAATAATAATTGATGTAGGAAACCAAATTGCAAACTTCTAAAATCTATAATCCTAATGCATTCTAGTGGTTACAATGTGTGTGTTACAAGTTGGAAGCGCGATTAAGTAGATAAATTATATGCATTCTATGATAGTATATTCTCGAAGCGTGTAATGTATGCACAAATAGTGAAAGCGAAATTTAGTGAAAATCGGTAAACATTGTGTTTGTGCGGGATGCTAGAAGTACGTCACGATTTATATGTACTCGTACCTACGTTTTAAATGGTCGTCACTCATTTGTCAACAAGTGCTGATCTCAAAAGTGAGTGAGGAACTTTTATAGGCTGGATTTAAATCAATAATGAAGTAAAAAGCATCTAAAATTAGGCTAAGATTTCACTTGGCAATTACGGTTGTCAACTTAAACGTTCTAATTTTAGAATGTAAGTGTGAAAGAGATACCGCTAGTAATATGTGAGAGAAATGATCAAAAATTGGTTTCAAGATAGCAACATATGAAATGTTGCCTATACAAAGAAATTTCGTAGCAACAACATTACAGCTACACATTAACAAGCTACAAAATAAAATAAATTTCGTTGAAAAAGTAGTTCTAAGTTGATTAGTCCGCACGAGTTCCATTTGAAATGTATACGAATATTTGGACAAATTTACTTAAACCTGTAAGATTCAATTCCAGACCGTGAACTGTAAATACTGTCTGAATACGAAAGAGCTTAAATTTATTGTGACCTTCAGTAAACATGACCTTCCAAATATGTGAGAGTGACACGATGAGAGGGCTCACGAACCGCTTAATCTTTTTAACCGACTTGAAAATATTCGGAGGTAGGTACTCAATTCGAATGTATTTTATGTATGTTTGTTAACTCATAACTTTCGACTGGGTAAACGGATTTTGATGATTTTTTTAATTTGAAAGCTGGTGCTTTCAGTGTGGTTTATTTCAATTTGGTCCAGTTGTGACAATGGCATCCATAAGAGAATCATGGCTTAAACTCTTTTTTTTATGTCCCACTGCTGGGCACGAGTCTCTCCACAACCGGGGAAGGCCTGGAGCATACTCCACCACCCTGCTCCAATGCGGATTGGTGGAGAAGAAAATCATATAAGTCTTAAATTTGCAAATTTGTATTAAATATGTGCGCGACAATTTTGAAGTTGGTTGCCTTCGTAACGCGAATAATAATAAATTATTGCTAGCTATAGAATGTACTGTTGTACTGAGTTTAGAATTGAATGTTGAAATCAATTACAAAGTTTTTTTTCATTCAATCTGAGAAGTGGCTTACTAAGTTTTACTAAGAGTTCCGATTTCAAATAAACTAAACGCTTTTGTCTGATAGTTGAAAGGTTTAATAGCATCTCTGTTGTTAGTCGGTGTCGGTAGCAGCAGTAAATTACTTCAAGAAGTCGTTCAAGGTATACTTATTTCCTTTTGCTACCATTTGCTTATATCCTGTTTCAATTATTTTAACATCTTTGTAACTACAAAGGAAAATTTACTTTATGCAATTTTAATTTTTGAAATATCGTTCACAACGATAATGAATCTTTTCTTTTAAAATGGTATGGTACAAATGGTATGGCGATTGGTAAGGCGTCTGAGTACTAATGGTATGGTCGTGGGTTCAAATCCCACTCGCGGTGAAAATTTTGCAACTTTACATTACTTTGTGCATGCGATAAAATAGTCGTTGACTGCAGAGTGAATAATTTAATCATGAAATGAAATTTATTTTTCTTTTGCAGCTTAGTAACCGTGGTTAGAATTCTTTGTAAACTGTTTTATAATACGTAATATAATATAGAATGTTTTTTTTTATAAAAATATAACGTTAAATGACAGTTCTGCTCACTCTTAGTTCCATTTCAACTTTGAAAACTATGAAAATGATTATTAAAATCTTGCATCTTACTTACATCGTAATAATTTTGCTGGCCCAGTATATCTCAAAGCCTACAGTCGAAACCATTCCAGTCGGCCAGCTCTAGCGGCTAGAGCCTAGCTCACGGACCGAAGACAGAGAGAGTTACGAGTATGCGCGGCATTTCCCTACACCACTGATTTTGCAACGACAAAACCGCTGCCGGACAAAGAAAAACCTGTTTTAAAGACCAACTAGCAAAAATAAACTAGATAACCTAATGTTAAGTGGTGCGCCTTCCAAGGCTGATTCAGAAATAAACAGTATATGTGAATAACGAGATGCAACTGTGTCTTTCGAATGTCTCTTAAAAAAGTGATATATAAATGTATACAGTTTACATATTAAAATGCACATCATGCACTTGTTATTTAGTTGTTGTCTAATGCTCCCTAGTCCTGTCCTAGGCTGCTAATGGTAATAGGGATGATGACACCTTGCATCATCCCTGATGATTATGATTATGTGCATCAATATAATCATAATTTCAATTCATTGAAACTTTATTTCATGAAATAATGTCTGTTGATTGACTAGTGAACTTATGACGTCATAATTTCTATTGGGCACATGCAATGTCAAATGACTAATTAGCTAGTCAAATACCCTGTTCAACCAGGTATCTTTACATTATTTTAAAATAGTGATTTAGTGTTTGAACTACTTTTACTAATAATATAAAAAAATTACTACCATGCTTACGATTTTCTAAGGCGTGCATAACAACATAACTAAGTAATATCATATATTCGCCTGTTAAAATGTGAGACGCTGATTTACGCGACCGCTATTTCTTTGTAGAGCACAGCCGGCGAATGACTTAATGTTTATGTCAGCGTTACACTCTCACTAGTAGAAATACACTTATCCCGCCTTATGTCGGTACGAATAAATAATTTATTGCGTTAATTACTCCATCTCGTGTATGAATACGGTTTAATGGACCGTCTCTTTTCTGTTGTCATTTATTTTAATAGGTTGTAAAAACGAAGTCACGTAGGAAGTAATCGGAAAATACGACAACTGTGGCCGAAGTTTTATCGAATTAACGCGAACAAAGTAGAGAGCAATTGTCTTTTCCTTTCAAGGAAATTACGGTATATTGAAATAAAATAATATTTATTGTTAAAACGTATGGTACTTACTGTAAGCCGTTGGCGTGCAAGGTGCATGCATGTTGCGTTCCCGTGCACGACAAGCTTTGTAATGCGACGCGACGCGACGCGCTAAGATCAAGTACTCGTTGGATTTATTTGTGTCCCACGTTTTCGACATAATCAGTATGCACCGCATGTTATTATGTCACTTCGCGTCGCATCGCTACATATCGCTTCAAGTCGCTTTCCTAAGACAATAGGTATATACCAGACTATAAAAAAATACTTTCATATTGAGAACAGCCTTCTTCTTTTTTATTCGGTTAATAATTGTCGTGTTACCCATTATTAGATATTGTACTATTTTAGATATAATCAACAATAAGTCAAAGAGTTCTGCTTCGTAACATTTGTAAATTAGGTACTTACTGTATATGGTTGAAAACAACCGCATACAAGTGTTTAATAACAGTTATGTATGGTAATATATTTAAATAAAATCTTTTGAAAACAAGTCTAACTAGGTACATACCGTACATACATATATTATAATTATCTATTTAGTATCTAAGTGTAATGGGTAAATGTACAAGATTCAGTGAAGGTGTCGTAATAATTGTTATTAGTTCCGGCAATTATGTTTCGATTGTATCGCGTGTTATGTGCATATAAACAATTATGCAAATACATCTTTGACTAAATGGCCAGAAGTGTATATTGAAGTTCACTATTGTTATTGCAGGCATGCCAACATAATATACTAGATTATAGATAACAAATATTTAAGTATTGTTGGAGGAAAAACTCGTAACTTCCTAAAAGTTAAACTATGTTGAAAGTGTCAAAAACATTGTAATATATCATAGAAATAAATGAATTCAGACTTATAGGGAAGCCGTAAGAATGCTAAACTCGCACAAGACGGAAGAAGCATACAAGATCGCACTCAATTCAATACCGCTCATGTGAACATTAAGTGAAATTATTCCGTCTGCGCGCTGACGTAACAACGTGCTTCCGGACATCGACTGTCGGTGTTCTACTCAATCGATGTTCGCGTAATGACAGTTTCCATTATCCCTTTTTTCAATACGCGTCCTTGTTTTGAGTAACCGTGAATCAATTAAAATTTTTAGTTTTGATCGAGTGAAGAGGGCAAATCCCAGGTTTTGACCTTAGTTAAGGGCGGGCTAGGAAAATGAAAATTACGACAGCGACCTCCCCTGCCAATTTCTCTCGGTATTCCATTGCGTACTTCATTTGTAAAATTAATGAAATTCACGGTTGTCTAAGTGCCAGATACACCCCTGTTTTCGATCGTACGGTAGTACGAAAACTTCCGTGGTACAGTAAGGTATCTTTAAATATCAAATTCAGGACACTACACGAGTTTGACCGCGTGTAAGTTAATCCTTCCAACTTAGAACGAGTTGGTACGTTTAACACCGTCCTCGAAATTTGCCGCTTTCATCATCGAGGCAGTTTGTAAAAGCTGTTTTTTTGCAACAACTAGAAAACTTTCTGAGGGAAGAACCCGAATATCAATGAGAGTCGACTCCGTTATTCAAAGGACAAGTTTAAAAAAGAAAGACGACCCATATAATTTTCTACCTTGTTTACCTTAGGACGGAGTAACTATTAGGTAATACTCCTGTTTGAAAAAATCATTCTAACAATATTATGTTCTAAAAACAGTATACGTAGAGGTGTGTAAGATAATGTTGAACTAATGTGTAAACGAAAGCGGTTTCGCCGGGGATATCAAGTTATCGTATCTGAGATCTGCTTAGTTCCTTAAGTCGACACCGCAAGCGCCGCTGCAATGCAATTTACGATTATGTCCACTATTGAGATCAACAGATTACATAAACAATCAGTAGTATGATCAAGTAAAAGCAAGTTTACCAAATTGTTTTATCAATGGTTTAAAAATTAACTCCAAAGTCACGAATGCTTTGCTACTTACAACTCTTTCACTAAATGTTTAATGAATTTTTCTGTTAGTACCTACATTAAAATTAATTAGAAATTCAAACATTTTTCTGACATTTTCCCGGAGTGTGAGAAGGATTTTTAATTATCATTCATTTCCATTCCTTTGACGCAAATTCCTACTAAGTTTCTGTTTGACATGACATCTAAAAACTTGTTGGAGAGGTTTTGAAATTCACATATCTTATTAAGACGTAAAGTGCTTACAGGCCCTATAGCGATATTAACAGCCATTTATGTTGAAGAATAGTTTATATTATATAAACATAATATATAGGTATATATTCATGTTAGTATTAAGAGTCGTGAACATGAATATATACAAGAGTAAACAAAACAATCCTACGCTTTCAAATTTGATTATAATATGGAAGTATCTAATAGGTAATACCTCTGCAAGCGCTGATATTGTTGTACTTGATCTGACCTGTACGCCTACAGACGTTAGCAAGAACCGCAGTGCAATTAATAATTATGAGACACACCATCACAATACACCAAATAGATATATTGGTACATTTTGATAGTGGAGCCAGTAATTTATGAGTATTCGCATAATAATAAATTTTCTTATTTATTATACATAGGTACGAATTCGGAATTTAGATCATACATTTTTTCAATGCAATAAAAGGATTACAATATTTTTTTATGTTTGATTAGTATTCAATTCAATTCCTACAAGGTTGGAAAGTATGAATATGCAAAATTAATGGTACGTACGTGACACAACTGATTTAATTTACTTATAAAATATGAATTTACTTCATTATCGTAGTTGTTATACAGAATATATAAGATTTCACGCAAAGACTGAGGTTTCCTGTACATGATCATGCCGAGATTGGCAAGATTGTAATCAATATCAATAGTTATATAACGACTGCTATTTCCGTAAAAAGACACCTTTCATATTAGATAGTCACTTATCCCTGGATCCGTAAACGGGTTTATTGATGTTATCAAGTCAGCTTGAATCAGGGCATATAAAAATTGATATAATCTTCGCAAACTATTTTCTTATTAAGTAGATTTTAAACTATTTTTATGACATATTAAATATATATTATATATATACTAGTTGAGCAGGCAAACTTCGTACCGCCTAAAAACCAGTAAATGTTGTGTTAACTTATTAGCTTCACGGTTCGATGGATGTCTTAATGTAAGGCTGCACTGCATATATTCCCTAAATTTGTCGTATACTTTAACCTCAGCAACACGTGGTGGTTATGTTATT
>DWQK01004526.1:0-10356 GCA_018231225.1 Noctuana stator
TAGCGGTCACCCATCCGAGTACCGGCCGCGCCCGACGTTGCTTAACAATGTGATCGCTCGCGATTCACACTACCAGCGGGGCTATATGCGATTGTAATAACTACAATACAAGCGTTTGTGCGATATAAATACGTAAGGCTCGTCACAATCCTTAGTATCGTATATCTACGTCGTTCTATTGTTTATCACATAGCAATTTATACTAGTGTTATCCATACCCACTGTCTGGTTGATTATCATTTGTACAAATCAAGTGTCTGGTGTGATTGTGCAATATAAATTAAAAAAAAACCGGCCAAGTGCGTGTTGGATTCGGGCACCAAGGTTCCCCTACCACTATGAATAAAAACGGCAAAAAATCATGTTTGTTATATGGGAGCGCCGCTTAAATATTTATTTGTTCTGTATTTTGGTATTTATTATCTGTGAACATTTCAACAGACGGATGGATCTGATGGACAGCGGAGACTTTGTAATAGGGTCCCGTTTGACCCTTTGGGTACGGAACCCTAAACACTAAAAAGCACGCTTCAAACCGAGCTGAAGAATAGAAAAAGATTTTTGAATTAAATTTACTTTATAATATTATGTTAGTAGGTTGTACAAGTTGGGAACTAAGTACTTTATTTAGAGGACAGTAGCAGTATGTCGGCCTCAGCGGGTATTTGTTGGCTATTAATCTCTGCCTCTACGTTTTAAGTCCCACTTTTTCCATTGCCCGCGCCACGAGGCAAGTGGCATTTGCAATGAATTGTGCCCTGTTACTCAATGACTTGCTTTCATCGAACTTGCAGACCCGTTACGTAAAAATTGTGATGTCACTTAAAAATTGTTGGGTAAGCAAAACTTGGTTAGTTTGTGAGTTAAATAAAACTCGAAAAAAGGTTGAAAATTTAGTACAAAACGTTTTATCGCTGACGAGTATAAAAAGAACAAAGGTCATTAAAAAATATGTCACAAAATGTTTGTTTTGAAAATCTTGGCATGAACACTTCTTAAATATTTCTGTTAGGTACTCAATAATTTGTAGACAAATTATTACGTAGGGTATGACGTCACAAAAAGAACTGTAAAGCAAATTTCTTTTCTTGTTTGTAAAACTTACTTCTCATGGTCATTATTGTGGAAATAATTGTGCGACATACAAAATCAGCGGCAACGGTCTGACGTGGCAATGCTGATCCTATCAATGGGCGTTCCTACGGCATTTTATAGCTGTACTCTTAGAATAATTAAACTTTTTCTTCATTTGGGGGCATAAGATATATAAAATTCTACTTATAAGATAGTGCTTTCTTAATGAATAAATGTTTAGTAAACTTGGTAAGTTAAATGAATATTATAGAAAAAAATTGCTAACCAAAATGAAACTGTAATACATAAATTTTCAATCTCTCCGAAAGTCGCACATTGGAACATAACTCCTTTTGCAGCGTTCACGAAACTTCGACAGCCTTAATGGGAGCCGATAAATAAAACATGGCCGCCCGACCGTCGACAATGAAAGATAGCTTTTATGACCTTATGGTGTAGACAGCACTGTGTTGCTACCCGCTGGTAAAATGGTGATATAATAATTATAAATAGGTACTTAGAAATAAACATATTCTTTGACGTTCAACTTCTAAGGTTTTGTTTTTAAGATTATTTTAATGATGAATGTTGATGAACGATTCCGTTTTTATACTTATATTTTTCTTTATTTTTATGTATTTTCCAAATATTATTTAAAAAAAATTTTAGCATACGTAGTAGCTATGTAGGTAATATGCGCGGAATATGCTTAAAAAAGGGTGAAAAGATATCTTTTTACGTACCTACGAGTAGGTACGTAAAAAGTACCTACTACGTAATAATATAAATGAAATACCGAAACAATCACGCTTATAAAAATTCTATTTTAGTTAAATTTAAGAAAATAAAAGTACTTACATACTTAAACGCTCTTATCAAACAGCACCCGATAATTACTTTCCTTGCAGTAAAGCGCCAAAAAACTTCAAAAAGAACCACCAATTGCCGTCGCAATTTACGACATCAGAGCCCTAAAATCGTTTCACGTTACAGGCGTTGGTAAAAAATAATGAATTCAAATTACAAGATTTTAAAGAGTCAATTTGGTACCACCGTGCTGGTTTTAATTAAGAGACAAATGCCCCGGGGGCGAAAGGCCTCAAATGAAATAGCCAGGCTTAAGCAGAAATAAAGTAAGCCCGACCAATCGGAAACCCGGCGCTTTTAATGGGTTTCTGCTTAGCAGTTTTTCTATATACTACTGCAGCGCTTCTGTGTGAGGAGCAAGCTTATTACTCAGTTACGACATACTTGTTTTCGACCGTTTTGTCTAACTCAATGTTATGTCATTGTATTGTAAATTAGCTTATGCGCGCGAGTTCGTCCACGAGGATTTCGTAATTGGAACAAGGAATCACGTTATCGTATACAAACTTAGACCACGGTTTTCACTCTGTTGGGGGTACAATTTCGGAAAATCATTTCTTACCAAATGGTATACATAGAACACACCCTCTAAGTTTAAGGTTTCTATGATCAGCGGTTTAGGCTGCGCGTTGATCCGCCAGTCAGTTATTCAGGACAAAGGATTTTATATGTTTAAAGGAGATTGTAAATGATTTTTGCCAATATCTTTTATTAGATACCTCGTTGATAAAATACCTTGTAAAATACTGCCTGTTTCAGATTACTTAAAATTCTTGAAAGACATGTCACGTGTGACGTACATAAATCCGCATTGAGTCAATGTCGTTTGATCACATAATCACCCAAATATCCTTTTCTGGATTGTGACAAGAGACACGTTCCCAACAATTTGTTCACGAATGCTACGAACGGTAGACATTTTAAAACGAGAACATTTTTGAACAAGAATTTGGGTACATGCGTTCTATTACGAATATTTACGAAAGTTTTAGGGGTTCACAACCCTTTACGTGTAATATAACTGCTCCCAAAGCTATAGATTTCAACGGATGACTCGTCGATTTCCTTATGGATCCCTTCAGTAATAAAGGGGTCGCCGCGGGTTATCTGGCAAGTTTGCGTTAATTTTAATAACACTAGTCTGAAATGGATAAGTGATTTCGAAATTGGATTTGCTAAAAATGTAGAAGTTTCTGAAATGCTTGTCAAGTTTCAGTCAACCCGAAAAACGATTCTCTAGGAAACATTTGACATTTAACGATCCGTGTGGTGTAGTTGTTACCTATCAAGCCGGTCCGATATTTAAAGGGTTCGATTCCCAGCACAGAATTTTATGTTGTTTATTTAACTATTATTGTGTCTTTGTATCACAGGGAATCCTTGTGTGGGGCTACGAGCGTGAAGGAATAAAAAACATCTGAAGGTAGGTATTAAATAAAGAAGCTTATCATGCATTTGGAAACTCAATTGGTACTTGACAATAAATTTGACAGCTGATTAGTAGATTTTTGCGTTGATTAGTTAGCTTTTCAGTTACCGTCAGAAAACTTAACTTTCAAGTCTTACGCCTAAGCAAAGGTTGATAAAATAAACGGCAGTAAAAATACGACGATTGCTTAGATTACGCCAGGAAAATTGACTTAGAATGAAACGAAGCGCGTTGGCTCCAATCGAAATAAAATTCAATACGTCCCTGATTCGAAATCCGCATTCCGTTGATTGCATTACTGCTGTCTTCCTGCAATTTTTATCAGATTGATGCAAGGAGGGAACATCCTCCTCCACGATAATTGCATCGATCGCTGAGGATAAGTTTATTTATGGAGGAATCAATCGGATGGATGTAGATTAACATAAAATGATTTTGAAGTTGAAATCAGTAGAAAATACTAGTGGTATTGGTGGTAGAACTTATACAGTTCGCCCACCGCACCATTGCCTTCATCATCCACCGTGAAGCTTGTGTCAAGTTCTAGTGTTTCGGTTGAGGAAAGGATGTCGGGGCGCTTTATTTGAGGCGATTATCCTCATGAAAAGAACGCGTACATTGATGACCTCAAATAAGACCTCTCTCCTATTTACGGTTGGAAGGGTGTGGAACCACCTAATATCACGTGGCCGCATGCTCGTTCTAAATCCAACTGAGTTTGAGTAAGTAGCTAAATTACACAAGTTATCAGAATAAACCTGCTGAAGTGGCGATGAGGTGTGTTCGAATCCTCTTGTAGCTTAGAGTTTGCTAGTTCGACATTACAATTGTCAGCAGTTCTGAAGGATATATCATTTCATCGGCCTCTCAGGATACCTTTATTTTATAGAGCTTGAACTCTCTAGAGCAGAGGAATCAATCGGATGAACGTGACTAAAATTGACGTGGAGAGATGTTGAATTTGAGTTGAACGTGTGGCTTTACTGGATTTCGGTTTACTTTCTCACCAAGCTGTTTATTGTCTTTTCTATATTATTTCAAAAATAATAAATATTGCTTACTGTTTGAATTCAATCGGCTTAAAAAAAGAGGAGGTTTTTAATTCGACTGTTTTTTTTTGTTTGATACCTCATAACTGAGTTAGGAATGATTCTTTTTTTATTTGAAAGCCGGTGCTTCCCGTGTATTCTAATTTGGTCCAGTTTTGACAATGGCATCTATGAAAAAACATCTTTGCTGTAAGTTTACAGTTACAAACAATTACTCATAGTTTGGGCCACGGCAAATCATTAAATTATGATTGATGTTAAGAAGGTGACATGCATGGCGTCGTATTTCTGTCCTCTTGTGCTATTGTTCTTGATTATTTTTGTGTCCGTGATGCTGTGTGTTCTAGTTCAATAAGCATCTTTGTCTGTCTCCTTCCTGACCTGACCTGAAAAGATTATTTCTTGCACAAATTCAAGTCGAACGTCTGAAAATCTTTTCTCACATCCAGGTTAAGCTCTCGGACGACACGAAATTCAATAATACGGATGTCTCTGTTCGAAGGCTTGCTTCAGATATTTTAGAGAGCCACGGTTGGGCTTACACATTTTATATATTTCAAAGGAAAAGTCAAGTTAGGCGATTCTTATGAAATATTCTCAAAACATTTCTTGGATTTCTTTTCCTTGTGCGTTTTATTAGAACTTGATGTATGAGAGGAATGGGCAACGAGTTACCCTGTTTTCAAATAGTGTGATGTTATTGTTATTTAAAATTCCAAAATTCTCTACGCAGTTTTTCACAACAGCTATATAGAAGTTATAATTATCTATTTACTTATGTTATTTCTAGAATTGGTGCATTTAATTGTAAAAAGTAATAACTAACTTACCGTAGTATCTGTGTTTTAGTATGACACTCTCGATCGCGCATACTAACTTAATTCTCGCAATAATATAATTAATTGGAGCTACCAGTAATTCTCCGAAGCTTCAAATGCCATTGATTAAATCATAACACATAATTATCTCCATCCATATACCAAGTCATATCACAAACGATTACTGGTTCGACCGCTACATGCGTACCTAGAACTCTATGTGCTCTGTTAAGTTCAATTAAGATTATCTTTGATGCATCAAGCTACGGGATTGGTTATACAGATGTTCAAAGCACTTTGTGAGACCCATTGGTGCAGTAATGGCGCAATTTCATTTAAAACCTTTGTACCACTGTCCATAGTTGCTCAACTAAGCCGTATCACCAATCCGCATTGGAGAAGTGCAGCAGTATTCTCCAGGACCCGTGCCCAGCAGTAGGCCATAAAAGGGTTGCAGACAATACTAACCAGTTTTAAAACAGTCAAGAATTAACATGTTATATTGTTGCATAAATCTAATATCGATTCTCGATTGTACGTAGCTGCCAATAGCAATCCATTAGACAGCCATCCTTGTTACGTAATCGCTAAGATCTAGCATACAATCTTGTACGCGCCATCAATATGTTACAAGCATGCTGCTCGGCTGTCGATCAGTACTTGTATATCTACATCCTACATATAATACGTATAATTGTGTTTGTTTGTTTGTTACTGCCCGACATGGATGTCAAAAGATAATAAAATTGATAGTAGAGTAAGCCATATTAATATTTAGGATTTCGTACTCAAAAAATTAGGAAAAATACCTTTAATTGTAGGCACTTTAACAGTTTAATAGTGTACTTAATTTAATAATTTAATAGTATAATAGGAGTCTGTGCGATTTTTCTACTATTAAAGTATTACGACTATTGAAGTATGACGACCCGTATGGTCAAGTGGTTACCACGCCAGTCCACCATTCGAAGGGTTCCGGGTTCGATCTCAAGCTGAACAGAAATTTAAATGATAAATTTAGATTTCTGTTACCGGTCTGGGTGTTTGTGTATTTGTGTTTGTGTGTGCTCATGGCACCCACGACACAGGGAATCCTAGTGTGGGGCTGTGAGTGTGAAGCGTTATTTATTTTTATTTATTTATTAATTTTTTTCGTCACTTGACTTATAATTATTAATATTCAACACAAACAAGATGCGGTGTAGACAACTTTACGGAGTGCAAAGTGGCAAACTTTCAGCAGCACGGCCTTTAAACGCTCTATTAACTCTACCTTGCAACTTTGCATATAACTTCTATCATTACGTGTGGCACTTTGATGTTCTATGTTTCAAAGTTGACGATAAGTTACGAAATATAACTTTTTATTCTACTGATATCGATAATCTATCATAGATAGACGTTTTAAGACAGGATTTTTTCTATTATCTCGTAGTAAAATCGCCTGGTTTTCACGTGAAAAAAGCACCACCTAGTGTATGCCTATGTCCAGCAGTGGACGTCCAAAGGCTGCTAGATGGACGGATTTTATATTTCATATAGCTACTAATTTATAATCAAATTAATCAGTGGCTGGTATAGTTTCTACTATTTGTAACATTTAATGTTAAGCACCCCATGCTTTTTTTACGATTGATAAAATTAATTGCTTTGTTCATAAATATTTTGACATTATTTTAAATTTTTTAGGTCAGCTTCCTACTAAAGCGTGTTTTTTAATTTTAAATAAATTATTTCAGTGAATTACCTTAAAGAGTTCTGCTCGTGGTACGAAAAGTATCTTAATATTATGATAATGAAGTGTACCACACTTTTATCAGTCGCAAACTTATCACCTCCCGCTACCTCTACAAGTAATACGTCTAACTTGTAATAACTACCAGAGATTAATTATCAGCAAATATTTAAAGGAAAGCATGAATCACCGAACTACAGAACTAATTAACGAAGTTATCTACTACCTCTAACTATCGACTTGGACTGAGTTTGCTGCTTGGTAGAACCGTGAGTTTGTCTATGACTCTACGAGGTAAAAGATGATATACCATAGAGATAGGTTATGTACGTAGAACTGGCTACAATCACCCCCTCACCTCTCCGCTCATTAACATCATAAACTTTATGAAATAATAATTATTACAAAAAAGGTTAATTAGTAATCATTCATTTGTTCATTAATTTGTCTTAATATATTGTTGAAATAAAAAATATCTGCGATAGACAAGTTTTGGGCTCGCCTCTCTGTAGCCTCGCCTCCCCATGCCTGCGTTAGGGATTAGTTTTATGTACATTGGGGGGTACAGTACTTACTCTGGTCATAAAAGATTGAATTATTTACTGATGCGCAAGGATATTTGATTATAAGACCAATAGAATTGTAACTGTTAAAATCGCATCCAATTTCGTGCAGTAGTTCTTGTGCGATGCGAAAAACAAACAGATATACAAACAAACATTCTATTACTCTTTAACACTTACATCATACATTAATTTGTCTGGATATTATAAAACCTAAAGATATGCGGGCAAAACTACAAACAACAAATAGTTTATCTAATAACCTGTTTCTTACTAGAAACAAATTTCCATGTTTACGCAAAGTACAAAGCAATTAGTTAACTACGAAAAACTCCCACCAATTAAGATAAAACTTCGGTCTGGCCGACTATACGTAGTAACCCCTTGAGACCTAACTTCGGTAGGCTAATACTGGTAATTACTCTGTCTTTCACAAAAAGTTTGAAACGAGACTTTAACAAGTTTAGGACGTACTAACATTATTCACGTTTTGTCTAAAATATTATTTAATAGCAATCATAATTTTTAGATTTCAGTAAAGCTTTGCAAAAGTAATAATTAATAATATAAAAGCATTACTGAAAACTGACTTCAAGCTAAAATTAATAAATAATTTAAATCTGTCTGTCTGTGCCTTATGAATAAGATATACAGACATAAAATGGCACAGACTCCAAACTAAATGGGAGTCTGAAACCATTCCTAAACTCTTCTTATACAGGAGTAAAAAAATTGAATCCGGATTCACTGGAACATTAAGCCTAAATTCAACCACTGCGCTACCACTGCTTCGTTCGCTTACAGGCATTAATTACCACGAAGCTAAATACAAAGAGACGTTAAACGGAACCAAGTAAAATGAACTTCATGCTCATGCATCACAAAAACAGCAAATAGAATAGAAATGCTTCCGGTGTGCCATTATCCTTTTTGCATCTCAAATGCATATGCTGGGTTTACATTTTATTTTAGTTTCGCTTTTAGTTCTGGGTAAGTTGATGAGCAAATGGATTAGTGTGGAGATCTCTCTAATCCGTTAACTTTTTGCTCGTGTTCTTTTTTCAACCGACTTCAAAAAAGGAATCGACTGTATTTAATTAATGAGAAAACGTAAATAAGTCATGAATCTGTAATTCATTCATTCACTTGAAATTCATTAATTCACTTGTAATTTATCATACATTCAAGCAAAAACGTCAAGTAAACAATCTGCCTAAACACTAGTATGATGTTAACCAAGCATTAGAAACTAGTTCTAGATAATCAACGAGCCGGAAAAAACTAGTTACCGAGCAATGAATAGTTCAACAGTTAAAAAGCTTAGCGCTTTCAAAAGCTAATAGGTTTTACTATGGTAAAAAATCAATTAAGCGATAAATTGAAATAATTTTATTTATTTACTAGCTGTGCCCCGCATAAAAAAAATTTCCCAACATTTCCCTTCACTGCTTTGCTCCTATTGATTGTGGCGTGATGAAAAGTGTACTATAACCAGCACAGTAGTATGAAAAATAATTGTACCAATTTCGTTAAAATCCGTCCAGTAGTTTTTGTTTCTATAACGGTTATATAGACCGACAAAAATTTTACTGATTGCATTTTTGGCATCAGTATCGATCCCTATTCACCCCCTGATAGTTATTTTGGAAATATATTTCATATACAGAAGTGACCTCTCTACAGATTACTCTACAGATAAGTATAGAAGAAGATTTGACAGTTTGTTTACAGAGAAAACTGGTACAAAAAACCAGATTAATTTGAATATATTATACCTGAAGGTATTGTTTATTTCACAATGAAATCTCTTTCAAGTCATGCTAGTTAGCGTCGAATGCCTCAAAGTAGGTGAAATAATGTTCAAAGCTTCCACTGTATAGGCATCTATATACATACGTACAATTCTCAAGTTAATTTCTTACTAAGAAATTCGCTTCATGTAGTAAATGGCAAACTCATCCTACTTTGCCGTAATGCAAAACAAATACACGTGTACTCGTATACAGAGTAATGAGCTAGCGAATAGTGGCAGAGGGTTGAGCGCACCTGGGTTCGCCTCAAACAGACTTGTCCATATCCTGAATTAGGAATTGATTGCTGCAGGCCATTAGTTGCCTGAATTGCTTCGGTATTGCAACCGTATTGTACTTATTTGGCGTTGAAGGATACATATACTCCCTATTTTCTCACACGAAAATTAAGACAATAATCTCAGTATAGTTTCACTACAACTACAAGCTAAATATCTATCATAAAGTAATAATTGAGATACTAAAAAATGGCCGTGACATTTATAGTCAACAAATTCATAAAAAGGCCTGCAGGTACCTTAGTTATGCCACACTTCGTCGACCTCAATACCCCCCCCACCCCCTCAATGTGTGTGTGTAATGTATGGGTGGCCCCGTATCAAATGTTGTCTGTGTTCAGATATTCTCACAAAAAACCGCGAAAATTATAATACCAAACGGCACGAAACCGAAAATTTAATTACTTTTATCTCTAGTATCGGGATGGATGATTGTTTGCTTGTTACCAGGGATCTTAAACTTCCTGCCTTATCGAGCGCGGCAAACTTCATTGTGGAAGGTAAACATTCATAATGGGGCTATTAGGGGTGCACGGAAAGCTTACGGTGTAGAGTATGAAAATAGACTGTTTTACAAACATTGGCCTGTTAAACGTCTGAATAATTGAAGAGGTGCTTGAGGTTTATATAGATTATTGTAAAGAAGAAGCCCCGCTGATAGTGTATCTCAAGCGTTTAGATTGTTAAGCAACCACGGGCGCTGCCAGTACTCGGATGAATCACCGCTACTGG
>DWQK01004527.1:0-10356 GCA_018231225.1 Noctuana stator
ACTCACAGCCCCACACTAGGATTCCCCGTGTCGTGGGTGCCATGGACACACACAATTACACAAACAACCAGACCGGGAACAGAAGTTTAAATTCATCATTAATTATCTGCCCCACCGGGAATTGAACCCTGGTGTGGTATTGGACTGGTGTGGTAACCACTACACCATACAGGTCGTCTAAAAAGATAAAAATACATATTAAAATCGAACATAGAACCCCCACCTTTTTGGAATCAGCGAAGACAACATTTTTACTCATTCCTCTAATAGGTACGCTGTATGTCATGTTCAAAACATAGTTACGAAAACTGTATGTACGTCGTCCTTAACCTTTTTCACCCGAACGATACATCTATATCAGTGCAGATAATAATAGTTTGCGAAATAAATTTTTGGTTTGCCTAGCTCTTACGTCACCCGTTAAATAATGATGCACGACCATTATTTTGCGGTTTGAAACTTTCAAAATGTACCCGTGTCACGTAAACTTTTTCACGTTATAAACACAAATATTTTTATGCTTGTAGTAGGTAAGAAGATATAATTAAGTACATTTAATATACAATCTCAATCCAGTTATCGGGGAGGCAAACTATCAACGAAATCTACATTCAAAATTCTGTTTAAAACAATTTTGTGAGTGACCACTTAACCTAGGTATACCTATTCTGTTTCGTAATTTCCCTAATCACAAAGCGATTCCGTTTCTGATGAAGCATATTCTTCTTACGACTGTCCCTGTCATGGATCCCATTACGGTAACACATAAATCGTATTCGTTACACTGAATTTAAGTTAATAGCTGTCCTAATGTAGTTATCTGGTTATCCGGCGCACGGAATTGACATTTCGTACGCAACCGACGCAACGAAATGTCACGACAGAAAGGTCAATACAGTTTTACGGTGTGATGCATCCAACCACACACGTCTGGTACCGTTAGCTGGCGATAGAATCCAGACATAGGAATATCAAGAACACCAACACTGGACTAATATAAACACAGCCGTGTTATCTATGATCGTTTGTATCGCGTAATACCCTACTAGACACGTCTAGAACCATTATGTGTCCTGGCGATATAATCCAGTAGGGCTACTACTACTATCACGAATAATAAAGAACTACAAATAATCATCGAGTTACGTACCTAATGTCACTTTATCCACACGATTTTTAGTTCCCGATACGCCCGATACGGAGCACTGTTCAAAATCCCATTCATAATTTAACTGTTACTACTCGATGACGGATTTGTAAAATGTTTGTGATAGGGCTACAGATATAGAAATATCAAGTGCATTAAAGGTTTTAACTTTTACGTAACACTGCACAGATTTGATTGATTATATTGCAATGTTACAAAACTTATGGAAGGCTTCAATCAGGTAATCAGAGATAATATGACCTATTTGCTATTTGGATGATTTTGTATTTGCGGGTTATAAGCGTTCTTTGACGCAATGACTTTGAAATTATGGATTGCAACTATACTAGGAGATTAGTGTAGATTATAACTTTAAGCGGAAACTATAAGTTTCGAAACTTCAATGCCAGGGTGTACGATTATGAACGTAATCTCTTTCAACGTTAAATCAATCCTAGACCACCAATGCTATGAATCATAAAGTCGATTGACGATTATGCAAATGCTCCCTCATTGTACAAGTCGACTTAATGAGAGCGGTCTTTGTTAAGTAGCGGTATGGTAATTGGATATTATATTTTTAAATTTATCATCGTTCTCGAACATCAAGGTAGGGCGCAGTAAATAAAAAACAGCGGGTGAGCGTATCAAATATCAACAAGAACAAAGCCGCGGGCGGTCTTTACTTATTAGAATAAAAAACGGTTAAAGTGGTTAATAGCAAATTTATAATCTTGTTAGATATTATTCTCTTGCGGACAAAAATGGAACCACCCATTATGGTGACAATCATAGCGCGATGTCACGCAAACGTGTAAAACATAGCCTTTACCCAGCTCTTTTAAAACGGTATTATTTAGCTGGACTTTGGACGGTCAAATCTAGTTTCAGTTAAAACTATTCTTATACTATTTAAGAATTCATAATTACAGCGTACAAAAATTGGGTTAACCATAAATAATAACTATAACTGTGTACTGTTTAACGTCTTTTGATATTATTACACAAGATTTTATGTTCAAAATTAGAAACATGAAGTATATTAGAAATACAGGATCACTGGATCTCTCTATACATACGAGTATATACGAGTATCTATATGAGTCTGTATAGAGACTTAAGGATAATTTACATATTATGTCTTAAATTTACTGATTGAATCTATTGACAATGCCTGAATGGATTCACTTAATGGATTAGGTGGACTGATCGCTTTTCAGACAAATTATTATAACAGTTTTAGAAATGTGCTATTAGTAGTATAGTTTTGTCTAAAAGAATTACACATAAAGTTGTCACCACCAGCAGTCGATGGCAACAGCCCAATCGAGCGGAATGACGCGCCGACAGACGGTTAAAAAAGAAATATCTTGAAGTCATTGAGGTCGAACAAAGTGTCGAAGCTGAGCCGTAAGAATGTTGGCCGGTGACAAAAACAGGAGCCAAGGAATAGCTGGATCAGACCGCTAAATGACGCGCCGTGGACGCACGAGCCATGGGTTTAATTACTCGTAGCAGAGTAATGGTGCTAAATGGACATTTATTACGTAAGTAAGTAGATAATCGTAACTTGCACCACACAGAAAAAAAAAACAAAGTAAATAATTAGCCTCGCTGCAATATCACATGGAGATAATGATAGATTTCTGAGAGGCAGAAAAAAATTTATTATAACATTACGAAGAATGCATATTAAAATATAAATTTACATTTGCACACAATAATATCTGCAGGAAGTAACACACAATTAGGTATATACTGTTCGCTATAGCTAAAATTATTTAATTGTAGTCATTAGGACAATGCCATTATGGTTCAGGAAGAGATGCTTCACTATGTTCCTTATTGCTATTAAACAACAAAATAAACAAAAAATTTTACGGAACAACTTGCTTGTGCCGTAGATTAAGTTCTCTTTATCATATTTTTTTGGATTTTGTTATGGATAAATTGATCGGCCTCCTACGATTCTACCTCTTACAAGTTACTTAATAAAAAATAATTCGATATGTCATCCAAATTTTAATGTGTAACGCAACCTACTTATGTTTTGATACTTTGAGTACATGCTATTTAGGTTTTATTACTTGTTAAAGTGAATTCGCGTTTTATTAATTTTCTTAACTAATTACTATTTTATAATCGTCAACAAAAAAAACTAATTACAACATTAACTTAAACTTTCCTTTTCATTCTTAAACATTTGAAATCAACCAAGATGCAATTGACTAAAATAAAAATTATGAATGCTTCAAAACTCCTTTACGTATAACTCCTTAGATCTTATTCTCATGTCACATTCCTTTAAGCATCACAGCACAAATAATATTATAAAAAATATGAACAAAACAATCAAGTCATCTCGTCAAGTTAATTGAATGAAACTTTAGATATTACACTATACATTTAACAGTCTATGTGCATTAACAGATTAGTCATCGCATTAGTCCTTTATATTTGTGTGGCGCTTGATTTCACGATCTGACAACCTGTCAGAGCTTTGATCATTACTGAGAAAATTGAGCAATTGTGCCATTCAACTAGAAAGGATATCAATAATACATTTCGAGCTTAAACCTCTTGTCCCATAGCGAAAATGTCCTGATGCCAAACTGGGTATTTCTTTAGAGAAGAAAAAGAAGAAAATTATAACTAATAAGGAATATTATTTAAAGAAATGCTAAACTTATCAGTATCTATCTTGGATTGCACTGTTGTTGTCGACACAATTACACATGCCATATCGTTAATAGGATTGATAACCGGAATGGGAAAGAAAAGCTTTGAAATGGTGACCGCGTCTCGGCAAAAATTGTTCGTCCTTTGATCCCGTGGACTGATAATAATATAAATAACCTACGGAAGACAGCGGGAAACCGCGGTATTCTCAAGACACAGGACTGGGCGAAGTGACGCCACCTAGAGAAGGCCTCAGTAGTGAACGTCAGGCTAATGGATGGATGGACAAACCTATAGACAATTAATCGGTTCCATTCGTAATGGTAAAACAAGTCCTTTAAACTTTGCGTGCGAGCTGGCGATACACCGATATAGGTCATAGATAATGCTCTATCTCTAAACATGTATCGCCAACGCATATAGTTGTATTCGATAATAGGGCTCTAAATACCGTCAGTTAAATGGCACGTATGATCGATCAATATGGTAATGAATCTCATTGTCCAATGTACGACTTGGCTAATAATAGAATTCTTGACTTGTGAAGTTGTAATACAACGGATGCTTATAGAATTGCAATCTGGTAGGAGTCATCTACGCAATAGATAGAATAAAAATAAAACAAAGTTCTAAAATATTTAGGGGTCTATCTTGCATAGACTGAAAGTATAACCGCAATAAAGGAGTTACACAAAGTCAAACCGTTTTTCTAACTCGTATTATGTAGTTGGAAGGAATGTTCACACATCTTTACAGTAAACAACTACAGATTTTATTTCTTTAGTAAAAAAAATGGAAATCTAGTATGTTATGCTCTCTAAGTCAAGTATGCAAAATTATTGACCATGTAATTCTCTGTGGTAGTTTACGCAAAGTGTCGCTCGCCACGGGCCATTTAATGAACATTAATGTGTTATTAGCGGTTTGCGACGATGGTAACTGTATCAGAACTCACTTGCATAAGTACACTCGATTTGCACCTCATACAAACGGTGTTTTATAATCGTTAATGTATTCAAACTGTTTCAGAGTAGAAATATAAATAACACGGACCAAGAGTGCGTCCAAAGCGTTTGATTGTAACGTAGCTTGGGGATCTTAAGTACATTATGATGAACTGATCATAATTTATTACGTCAAAAAATAAATCAAATATATATCTAATAAACTTTAAGAAAGAATTTTGTCATCAACTAGCTATCGTTAGCGAGAGTTTATAATAAACGATGTAGGACGAAACCTTAGATAAACCGGACTGAGTAAAATAATTTGAGCTATCTCTTAAATATGAATGAATTAGGACGATTCACCTGAGTAGTCATGGAATGGAGAGATGGAAAGGAATAGACGTATATATTAGTATTTACTGGCCGTTGTCATCACCTGTACCTACTCGTTTATCTTGTGTCATTGTTCCGTTTGTTCCGACGAGACTGATGGCTTGAGGCATAACTTTGCAATGTTGCTACAATCATGTAACAAAAATATACACAAGATTAATGGTTGAGCTAGAGAGGCGTGATTAACACGGAGCATTGAAAGTGTCCGGTATTCCGGTTCACGCAAATCACTCATAGGGCTACCAATGAAGAAAATATACTGTTAAGTGCTATGCTAGGTTTATCTTGTTTTAGTAATTGTATCGTTCACGGAACTGAAAGGAACAAAAGATGATAAGAAATACTTCTACACTCTCTCTCCTCTACTTTTATCTTATCCTCCTCCTCTTTTTTGCTCCTCTTCACTTTAAGTAAGGAAACAAGCGTGACGTTATATGATTCAAGCCACTTATCTCATTCATCATTTATCAAAAACGTAATTTCCTTATTTTCATTTCCTTCCGTCAGCTTGATCACCTTAACGATAGATAAAACTTTCAATATCATTAACGCGAGGCTTACTCTGTAACTTCTCAATTAACTCTTATCAGGTGACATCCCCACAAACTGGCCTGTATCGAGCAGATGCAAGACCCGTCCCCACATCTCTCTGGGTGGCTTCACCATTCATTACTCAGAACCACCACCGCGCCGCCGCAATTAGATGCTATTAGCTCTTGTCCGTTTCTCCTCATATAAATATGATATGCGTTCTATACGCGCATTTATTACTTTATTACGAGACGCATTGTGGAATACAGTTATCGGCTATTACGTTTATGGCACTGTGAGAATGATCTGCTCGTTTATTGTGTGTAAAATATGTGGAATTGCCGCTCCAATAACGGGTGGTGTAATGTAGACAATAATATGTTCTGTGCCACCATTTATTGTCTTGAATTGCTTTGTGCGAGCGGAAATAATAAGTTTGTTCTTTACTGCAAGTGTTACTTGTAGAATATCCATGTTATGGTTGATCTATATTCTTCTAATTACTTCCAAAAGTTTAAAATAACTAGAGGTGCAAAACTTTTAATTTCAAAAGTAACACCAGTATATAAAATACGGATTCGGTTTTCATCTTTGTACTTTGTAGATTTTTTTGGTTAAGCGTTAAGTGTAGACTTATCGCGTAAGATAGTCAAGTATTACCCATTAGCGATGGGAGCGTCGATATCTAATGGCATACGAATGCAGCAACATTGTCCTGCACTCATACATCTTGACCGCGGCCTTGTAAACATCCTGTTCAGATCGTAATCGTCTAATTTACGATCTCCTGTCGTCCCACTATCGAGTGTACTTCTTTTATCCGAGCGAATGCACGATATTGTGTATGGATGGGGATGGGCGAAGACGTGAGCATCGGTCACGAAATGTTGTTTTAGACTATTAGACCTCACTCGTATTTCAAGATGGAAAGTATTTTGAAACAATTGTCTTCATGTCATTGTTGTATTAAAACTATACAGTAAAGCAGTGTTTTTCTACCTTTTTCATGATGCGACCCCCCTAGTATGAAAAAAAAAATTTTGCGACCTTTAAGACCTTCAGAGACTAAACTAACCTGTTAGTGGCGAAAATATGAGGTCGTTTCAAGCGTTTCTGCTTTAGAAAATGAGGATTGCGTCTTTTTACTTTACTAACAACACAGATGATGGAGACATTTTGGCAACTAAATCGCAGAAAGTTAGCAGAAAGTTGTCGTTAAAATATCCAAGGAAGAATTTAAATAAGCTTCTTGACGACGTACGCTTCATAAATAACGACGCGACCTCTCATTTTGAACAAAAGGAAAACGCATAATAATTGCGTTCGCGTGATCAAACCGTAGCACTCGACCACGTGCGGAATCCAAACCTGGCATACGAGAAGAATAATTAAGCATAAATTATTCGCAATTCCGCACAGTCAAGGAATAATTTGGACAAGCGGAGAGCCTGGGATTCAGCTTGGGGCATTTTCAAAACGTCGCCATACCTCTCGGAACTGCTGGTGCGTCAGTAGCTGTCACTGTCTCGCTCTCATGGTAGAGAATAGAAGGGGCCAGGCTATTAGTTTATGGGTCGCACGTGTTTCTAACTGGCGTGCTCCGAGCGTGGGAGACGGCCCGGGGTGTTGCAAATCTGTTACGTTTTGTACAACATTATAGGCGGTTTGCTGTTACTCTGTTAGACATGCGAGTTAACAATGCCTCCGCGAATGGCATGTGCGTGCCTTTTATTGCAGTCTTGTCCTTTATGATATATGAACCTAATAATATATATGTATATTGTGTACCGTTGATTGGTACGTTTAGTAGGCTTTGTTCGGTTATTCAAGTAAAAGTCATTATATAATATACATATTGGTTTCTAAAACAACGTGCCTAAAAAAGGTACTGCCGTTTTATTGAAAAAGGGCACAAAACTAACTTTTTTTTTTATGTAAAAAAGCACATCTGACATATTGTAGGTACGTCGAAAGGTCCTAAATAATATAACTTTTACTTTAACTCAACATTTTTAATTTACTAAATTGAAAAGGCATTTTGCATAATTTTTCGTAAAATGTAATTTGGTAAATTTTGCCTTTTAGTAGAGCCCCAAAAATCACACATTTGGATTCTGGCTTCGTTTCTCGTCACACACGCATCTATTTAGGGTCAAAAGTGCGCACGTGTCGGGCAGATGTCCCTAACACCCCATTTGCCTCACCATACAAAAACACCCTCCAAATTAATTTTTTTTACTTATTGAAGCGACTGACGCTATTTTTGTACATCTAAAGAGATTAAAATGCAGCTTTCAATGCAGTTGGGGTAATACAACCCTACCAGTCGACGTCAACATTTATTATTGTTGGAACAAGGTATAATAATCGACAAATTAAATATTTTTGTAATTCATAAAAACATAATTATATACCTACAATAATTTGTCATATTTTTTATTTAAAAAAATGTGACAAATTATTGTAAAATTAAATAAAATTATTAAATGAATGGGTTATATCTTCCGTTTGTTGACTTTACTCAATCTTAATTTTCAACCCTTACTGCTAATGATATAATCGTTCTAACCTTTGATATCAATACTAATGTATTCTATGATCTGGAGCGCCCTCTATTAGCGAATGATATACTAGATGTATTTAATTTAAAGATTTAATTTAATTTAACTGTTACAGTTCACTTATTTGTAACACTTGTATTGTGTATCAATTACATCATTCTGTACCCCTTCTCCAAATGTCACTTTAATTATCCTAAATCAGCGGCGTATCTTTGCAGCGGAAGGTATTTAAAAATGTACCAAAACTTTTCTCTTCACGTATTATACAAAATAAATATTTACTAATAATACATATATATATTTATTATACTATAACTTTAAGCGTCAAATATGAACTATGAAACCCAAAAAAGGTGTGATAAAAACCGGTATGCAAAGCGATTCTATTTCGAAGTGCTTTACAAACACGACAATACGAGTAACAATCGCGGACTACGACACCAACTTTTTGTGCTGGAGAAAGTTACCATCGATATAGGTACATGCAAGTGTATGTTAACTATGTTATACACCAATGTGGTCAGGTGGACTATCAACGTGATGACAAATTTTAGCATCGATAAATTATTGACATGTTCATCAAGTACTGTCGTAACTCCGTTGATCCAGGTACCAATAGAAAGAAAATGGAATGAAATTTACCTGAAGTTTTTAAGATGAGAGGTATTTAATTTGTCGCTTCGCTTCATAAACTTTTATAATGCGTGTTTGGAAAAAAAATTTGGCCCATTATTCGCTTGTCTGATTCAAATGAAATAGGCGATTCTTTAATAAGGTCCATATTTGATAACTTTTAGAAACATACGTATGATTTACTTATGGGATCAGCACATAATATTTTATTGATTCAGAAAGCGTGACCTATATTTCTTCAGATAACTTATATCATGCAGTAGGATTTTCAAAATACGGTCTCAGCTGTGACCTCAAACTCGGTGTTGTATATTTGTATGATATTCTGCTTTATGACGTTCCGATTGTAACTTTATTATTTAAGTCCCTTGGGTATTAAAATTATGACTTCATGCATTGACTTATCGAAGAAAGTCAAAAGTTTTGTAAAGCATACATTTTCTTGTTTTCTCCTTCTTTGAGGTTCGTTTTTTGGTTAAGAAATAGTATCGAGGTGTTGCTGCTGCAATTTTAAATAACTAATTACACAAATGTTTAGTTGACACTATTTGTAAAGATAAGTAACCAATACTTTCTCATTTATGTATAAGATTACCGAAATCATTGACAGTTAGTAACAAATTTAAAAAACATGACCAAAACTGTTAACATAAACATGGAGATGCTAGTGACAGACAATTAAACCTCAATTACGTGACGATTGCAATAGCAGATTCGGGCCCCTGATACGGCTTCTATCCTATTGGAGGTTGTATGTGGGTGTCTGTGAGTCGCAGTGACCTCTTAACATTAAGCGATTTGTACCTTCATTTAATTATTAAAAAAAACTTGTTATAAACCTAATAGTTAAATTCTTGTCATAACAAAACATTACCTATTTTGTCAGTGGCTAACGATCCCGTACCATAGCGTCTCGAAGTCACAATATAACCATTAAGCCTCTGTTGTTATGAATAGTGCACATTAGTGAAATACGAGGGACCTTGGCCCGAATGTGCCCCGCTCGTGACAAGAACATAAGTAATCCGATTAAAACCACTCACGACGAAAACAAACCTTTCGGCAACACTAGTTGGCTACTGGATAATAGCAATGTAATGAAGCCATATTGTTTTGAGGTGGTGAAGAATCTATTGACAATTGCTTAATAACTTTCGAGATGAAACAATTGCGCCAGTATCAGTGCCTTGCTCTTGAACTTAAGCCGCTGAATTATGTATATTATTGACTAATATATAAGTACTGTCTTGTTTCTAAAATTAAAGCTTCAAGTCTATGAATTTCTTTGCCTCATCGTTGTACTTCTAAAGAAATTGGCACTGGTAGTCATAATTACATTGTTCCTAAGCTGCAGCTTCGAAATTCGCTTTACATAGTATTATTACTTTCAACCCTTTTTATGTCCCACTGCTGGGCACGGGTCTCTCTCCATAACCGAGGAAGGTCTGGAGCATACTCCACCACG
>DWQK01004528.1:0-10354 GCA_018231225.1 Noctuana stator
CTGTTCAAAATCCCATACAAAATTTAACTGTTACTACTCGATGACGGATTTGTAAAATGTTCGTGATACGCCTACTGATATAAAATAGTCACGGCAGCCCTGAGAAACTTACTTAAACTACAAATATCTACACCAATATAGTTAATTTAATCTAATATATCAAATATCTATCTATCTAATTTGGGATTCTTTAATGTGCTATAGATAAAGCTTTTATCTTTTAAGCGTTCAATTTATCTCATAATTTCACACTTCGACCTCCTGTTTTTGTGGGCTTAATGCTATCACGTATTTCTCATTTTTTCGAGTTATGTGTGTTTTATTATAATACGCTGAATTTATTACCACTTGGTTACGTGTTAAGCACGGAAGATAGAGACATGTAGGTATAAGAAAATTCCTGACAGCTATTTGACATGGTGTTCTAAAAATATTTTCTCGCCACCAAGAGTTAATCTCTAGAGAATGTTACTAGCTATTAAGTTCGCTCATTTTAATAACTATAAAGATTTAATAAAAAATAAATGTGTCTCATATGATGATAACCATTTTCGACTCAATTTGGTTGGCTAATTGTTGTAACCTGACAAATTATAATAATATTATGATTGGTCATATCATATTTTATATGTGCGAAGGTGAATTTCTCTCGCTCTCTCTCTTTGTTTCGTGGCGTTTACCAAAAATTTCCATGGTTTTAAACAGGACTTTGCAACAGTTTATGATTATTTTACTAATATTTCTCTTTCAATATTGTTTCCAGCCACTTACAGGTCACGGAGTCGTCGTGAACTGACATTCACCAGTGAGACATCGGAACCTTTTGATGCCAAAGAAGTGGAGAAATATATCACTGGAGAATTTGGCGCCAAGGCGTGTGTATTTGAACGAGTATGTGTGCAATACGCGACGCGAGCTAGAAGCCAACCCAAGCCGCAAATGGATTGGTCGGATGTGTTCAGGTATTTAATATGAAGACTAGCTTATTCCCGAGACGTTGTCCGCATGGATTTTATAATTAATCCTTCAACGTGATAACGTCGTCCCATACAAAATTTGCTCCTTAGCTGTAAAATATACCGTAAGTGGCAAATTTCATGCGCGCTTTCGTGCTTCGGAGGGCACGTTAAGCAGTCGGACTAGGCTGGTATTGATAGATTTCTAGGTGAATACTACGCACGTTTCAATAAGCACTTTCAATAAGCAAAGGAAAACCACTAACCTTCATACAAGTCGATTCGGGACGATTAGCAGGGTGGGTCACGCAAGGCGCTCTCTCACTGCAGGATATAGGATAGGCACGGTCGATGATCGTTTGATCGTTTTGTCCTGGGATGCTAGGACGTTACTAACACAAAACCGATGGTCAATATAGCACAAAAACGGCTAACCACCGGAGGTTACGAACAGGCAGGAAGCACAGAACGTCTGTCGTTCCCGGCACGGGCGCAACGACTACGTCATCGCTCCGACTGACATTGAAGTGTCAACGTCAGTGGATTTATTTCCAATTACCCACAAAACATTGACAGAGATTGAATAGTTAGGTAGGTACTTAAAAAAATAATATTGGTAAACTTAAATGGTAAAGGATTTTGAAATTAATTAGCTAGATATAATTTCTACTTAATGCTAACTTTTTTTGGTCAGACAATGAAGTATAACTAACGTTACTTATTATTATTTCTTTAAAGTAAGGTTCCAAGAGTTCCCAAGGCAATTACTCATGTCTTCAAGCAAAACATTTAGTCAACGACGATTAAGCTCATCTAACAAATGCAGCAAAAACACTATCCATTCGACGACAATCGGCTGCCCTTGACACCGCGTTCATCCATTACAGCCATCGGTTTCTACGTGTTACAAAACATTATATGAATTGGGTGTTTCAAGGCCGAGTGGAACCGGGCCAGCGCTCGACCGAATGGCAGTGCTTGTGGAAAGAATGCACTAAGTGCGTTCGCCTCGGTGTAAGTAGGACACTGATGTAATGACGACGCAACCGGTCATCGCGGTCAGCATACCGCTGCCTGTTTTTCGCATAGTCTCTTGATGTACCTTATAAATCAGGCAGCCGAGCGACCTATTCAGAGATCTCGTGTATGTCACTGGTCAATTAGGTGCCACGTGACCGCTGGCTGTCGTAACTGACGTAAACATAATGGCTTTAAGAGTTCATAGTAAGCGTACTGTGAGCGTATTACTGTGAGCGTAACTTAATAAAACTAGACAGTTATCGGCAAGCAAACCCATGCAGAGAACGTTCATCAATAGGTATATTATGTTTCACGTGTCTATCTCTTAATAATATAGTATACTAATCTTTTCTTATATAGTAATAGTCCCCTGTACATTATTGTCCTTGGGTGTCGTTTGTGATAGTACGAGATATATATGTTTAATAAGTACATCTATATATTTTGTGGTATACGTGTCGCATTCGACGTCCGAGGTAAGCCACTAGGCTGCGAGTTTATGCAATAGCCGCAAAACTTTCACTGTTCTAATGCTCACTGGCCAAGCGAAAATAAACTTTAATAACGCGACAAAGAGAACATTTTCACAAATAAAAAAAACTAATAAGCATAATTTCATTATTTTGTTACGGGAAAAAGCAATTATGGTGATAAAGGTGGTATTGAGTAAGGTGCATTTTTCAATGGGGATTTTAGAAACGATTCCACAGTCGCGTTGTTTGTGGTTTGACGATTAGATTGCCACTGAAATATAGTTATGTAGTTCCGTATTATATTGCAGATTAGTACAATAACATTCACTTTATCGACAGGTTCAATTGTAAGCAAAGTTTAATAATACATAGGTATGTATATAATAAAGCTATTACAATAGCTATAGAGTGAGCGTTGGACGCTTCTTGGATGAGTAAATCTACCATGAATAAAATTTTACAGGAGAACGTTTTTCTTTCGAAAAAATTACCGTACGTAATTTATTTGTACGATGCCACGGTACAGATAAAATAAAAAACATGTTTTTCGGCTTTCTTAAAGTAAAATATGTTTTAAATGTTAGACTAATAGATGTGAAATTAAAGCGCACATCTTTCTGTATCAAAAAGTCATTTTCGCCAAATATGGTAGATTGAACAAATAAGTACTAAGGCGACGTAATATTTTACTATGATACGCAGTAGTAAGATTTTTCATATATATCGCATATAGTAAAAAAAGTCAGTTTATTCAATGAAAAACATGAAACACACTAATAAATTCGATGTCATGGTTGCTTGAAGCAGTTATAAAGTGTTGCGTAACGGGCGTGTATTCTCATAAGTGCCTACCCTGAATGTATTTTGGCATGTTATCGTAAAATAATCTCTCCCCGGAGTATGACCCAACGTTTCAACTTGAATATATTCAGAATATTTATAACGGTATCAGATAATCATGTTTTGACTTTTATATTACGGGTATTTTTCGTCGTAACCTAAGATTATCTGCGCTTATATTCTGACTAGCTGTGCCACGCGGTTTCACCCGCGTTAAGAACTACACTATAAGTTTCCTCCTAAATGTAGCTATCATATATTAAAATAATATTTGTCCAGTAGTAGTAGTAGATTAGCGCGTTTAAACAAACAAACTCTTCAGCTTTATATTATTAGTATAATTAAATAAATTTGATTCAATTATTATTCATTCATTCATTCATTTATATCAGTCAAGTAAAATAATGTATATAATAAAACTGTGTAAATTATGTACCTATCTTACATTTAAATAAGAATCCCTTTTAATTCATTTCTTTACTACATTTTCTTTGCTTTCTATAACTAAATTTCTTTGCAGTCAGTACAAGCGCTCGCCAGACCAACTGAAGGAGCTGTATCTACTAAGCGTATTCCTCGGGGACATCGTGGGATCGCCGCAACTTTGTCACCAGCTGGGCAAGAGAAGAGGCTGCGACGAAACATTACTAGGTTCAATATAGTTCTAGAAACTTTGTATTTCTTCAGCAATAGAGTTGAATTTGAGAGAGAGAGACAGAAAGAGCGAATGAGAGAGATAGTAAAAGTAGCATATAGTTATGAATGAGAACGTATGCATAAGAAAACTTGTTCTTATATAGTATTGTTGTAATACTGTAAATTTAGTTTTAGATTGATAAGTAGATAAAGCCACATCAAAAAATGGTGATCATATAAATAACCAAATGTAGTGTTTACCTATACAAAATATTACACAGTGTAAGTGGTTTCGTATATGTAAATACATAGATAATGTAAATAGATGCACTTGTTAATAAAACTATGTTACCATTTCTTTATATTACGTTGGAATAATGTAACCATTTTTTTTGTTGTTTCAAGGTATATTTTTAGGTATATGGTGAAAACGCGCGCATTATAAGTTACCTATTTTGTGATTTTAGTCCATAGTTATGTTATTCTTGGTTTAATGATTTTATAAAGGTGATAACATATTTTGTTCTATATTTTATGGAAATTATAATTTTAATTATTAAGTCTCTTAGTGGAAGTTTATTAAAGTTTACTTCCTATTTCTCTCTTCTTTTTATCTTTAAACAAACATCCAAATGTGCATGTGCATTACTCCATATTGATAATGGCTAATGACTCCTAAGCAGTACCACACATTTCATAAAAACAATGAACCCGTTTAATTTTAAGTAGAATAAAAATTATGAGCTGTCATTTTTAGCTTATCGCCAGATTTAAAGTTGTAAATAGCAGTAAATATCCGACTATCCGTCAACGTATAAAGTGAAAACTTTGCTCCGCCAAAACAAATAGCGTTCATTTTGAATGTGCCTAGAATGCAGGTCATATTTATTCAAACATGAATGATAGCGTCCTGACTGTTGTGTAACAGGCGGAATTATTGCTGTTCACAACTATTGATTGTACCTATTTTTATTTTCCTTGTGTTATATGTTTTTAAGTAGGTATATATTTTTACTTTAATAACTTAAGCACTTCATTTCTATATATATAACTATATATATAGATATACGGTATACTAATAACAAAACTTGAGCAAGTTCGGATTGTGCATAATAAATATTTAGTATAAGTTAATTTTCATCGAAGCTTTCTTGTTTAGATAATTTTTAAAATACGGGAAATTTCGATTAAAAGTTATTGTGAAATGGTTTAATAATAACGTTACTTTATATTTAATTATATACTTACAAAGTCTTATTAAATGTACATATCGACTCTAATCCGTGAATTCTTCCATTTAATTGCCACAAAGGGATGTTATGTGAAGGTACAGCTCATTTTTCTACAAATGAACTGGAACCTCGTCTTGTATGAAATAATCTACTAGTTAAGTGAAAGAATATTTTTAAATTAATTGTTTGGGCAAATTTCTTTATTATGTTACTGTTTAACTATACGATAAGTAAATAAATGGGATATTTAAATTTTCTCTATAAAAAGTTATCTTAGTTCATAGATAAATTGGGAGATTCAAATTTTTTTTAATTATTACTGTCGCATTGCGATTATTTTTGTTTCGCAAGATTGATAAACGAATGTTTTTTTATTCATTATGCTGAGTAATAAATACCTATTTTCTTTTTACTTAACAAATTGTTTTTATTTTAATGTATGTAGTTTTTTTTATCTTTTTAAACACTAATTAATTTATTTTTATTGGTACAAACTGCTGAACTCACGTTTAAGTTTTCGGGAATGCGCCATTTACACAATACCTTATTGAATTTTACACTGAAATCTTTCTCTTAAATCAATACATCTTTTGGTAAAAATCCTTACAAAAATCTGTTCAATAGTTTTTGAGTTCATGGCGTTTAGACCGACATGCAACAGACAGGGCGGCGGACTTTATTGTATCATCAGCTATCTATTTAATTCTCGTAGATACGAGTACGTACGGTGCGCGTTGCGTAGGCGCCGCACTGCGCTACGATGGGTTTTATCGTATTAAAGATTTCAACGCGTTCAACATCTTTACTCAATACCTCTAAGTAAAATTAAAAAAGAAATAATTAGGAATTACCTCTTTTGTTACAAGTTTAGTCGATATTTTTGACATGAATTTTCTTTACGCCCTACGACCACTGAGCTCTTATGATTTGAGCATGGAAGCAATATCACCAACAGCCTTTTTAAGTTACTCTCGTTATATTAGTATTATAAATGTATGGGTGTAGGTATTTTACTAGTAATAAACATTATTTTTCCACAGGAATAAAGTAAATAAAAAAGATATATTATGAAAATTACCTATGTAGTCTACGTACAGTATTATTATTAACTCTACGTTGCAGCGATTGCTTAACACTGCCATCTAGCGGTAAACATAATAAGTGCGAAGTCCGCGACGTTTTCTTCATTTCATACTGCGCCTTTCCCTGATATTGTTCTTGGCGAATAGAATAGTCTGCAGATAGGACACGTAATACCTAAGAAGAATTATAGATGGCGGTAAAGCTTCAAAATTAGTACAGTGAAACTAATCACCACATGTCAAAACAAAGTCGCTTTCTCTATCCCTATATCCCTATATGCTTAAATCTTTAAAACGCAACGGATTTTTTTAATACATAGTGATTGAACAGGAAGGTTTATATGTATAAACGTTCACAGGTTTTCTGTAGTGTATTTGATATCAGCATTGCACCCGTGCGAGGCCGGGGCGGGTCGCTAGTATGTAATATTTTAAAAGTGAGGTGATTGATATCTGTGATAACATTTTCTAATGAAAATATTTTATTACACTAACAATAACGTCATAATGAATTTAAATAACGCTTTATTTCTGCACTCACATACTATGTTAAGAACGAAACTGTCTGGTTCTGTCGTGATTCCGGATTCATGCATCTATCTGTGATAACATGAAACAGTTACATTTTAATTATTGTCGTGTGTCAAGTTACTTTTACTTTACGGATATTATGGCAGCATGACGATTGTTTTACCGGAATTCCTCAATTTACTTAATGTTTTAATTAATGTTGTTTAGCAGACTATCTCCATTGCACGAATTTTGAATGACGCAACATATAATGTTGCTTGTTAGAGTCAATGTAACTGTTTGTTTTATTTTAATATTTAACAATTCATAGTAAAATTGTATAATTTAATCGTTTGCGTACTAAATGGGACGTTACAGTTTACTTTAAATTCATAATGTTTGTTATGTGTAAGTTTTGTTTATCTAACTTCTGCTTTTCCAATGTTTCTCGTTTTGATTTTGTTTATATTTCTAGGTAATATAGGAAACTTACTAAGAAAATTGGAAGAAAGTAAAACGTCAGTTTGACATTTTGAAGGAAAGATTCTGCGGCATCTTTTTTAATGACTAAAATTTAAAAAAATATATAATTTGTTACCTTTTTTACATTATTTATCTATTCTTTTTTTTTAAACTGAAAGCTTTTATATTATTTCTGTTTTATTATTTATATTATTTCTATTTAAATCTTTGTCACATTTCAAACATTGCATTGTTTGAGACTTACGGGGCCGACTGTGAGAACAACTTTATGACAAGAACTTTAACAATTTGTTAAATGATCTGTTTCAAATGAGCAGTTGTTACTTTCTGAGTTACGTTACGTCTCAAAGTTTGATATCTTGTATGTGGAGGCACTGTAATTTTCTGTTGATTAAGACATATAAAGTATTAGAAATGGGTATTTTAAGATATTTAGGGCCAGTTTCACCTTTTATATACAAACTTATCTGTCAGATAATGTGTAACTCTTTGTTTTATTATTTTGGCCGTTAGTAGCTTATCAGTAGATTCAAGTATTAAATTATCATTAATCAATGGTAAACAATGGTTGTTTTAATTGACTGGAATGATCCAGCAGTTTAACGGTGTAACGGTGAAACTTTTGTCTGATAGATAAAAGTAAAAATATTTTAAAAAAATCACAGGTTCTTAAAATACCGTTCGAAATATAATAAAATACAATGTCATACCTACAGACGAACATAGAACCAACTCCTTTTTGAAGGAGGTAAAAATAGTCCGACTGTTGCAATCGTAGTGCTAGATGCGTTAATTTGAAAGACACATTTGCAATATAAAATTTCGTATTTTTATACTAATTACAAGAATGAATAATGTGTGAGATAACGTAAAGAAATTAAGTGAATCTCATGTTGTAAATCGGTTTCATTCCACAAACATGTTCCTATTACCAAAACATAAATACGAGTAGGTACAGTATGTTGCAATGCTATGATATTTATTTTAAATACATGTTTGTGTTTGACCCCAATTTTTACATGCATCTCTAAGTTCCTATTTACTTTAACATTCACTTTTTTTATTTTTAGTACATTAGAAATCTAGGATGTGATAGAGAAGTTTCCAAAATCTATGGCAAAAGCCGGCAATTTTCACTTTATTAATATGTATTTAATTATTCATGCACATAATAAAATAAGCTAGGTACATACATAAAGCGAAATTAATGCTTCTGGCATAATCTCCTAGATCCCTTTTTTTTTTAAACATTTTCGGCCACGAAAAACTATTTGGTCATACATAATATTGCGGCACATTGATTATGATCGATCTATGTGTGATGAGAACAGATGCTGTACTGAATCATATTATTATGTGTATGTATCACATAATAATATCGAATACGATCATCTCACAACCAGGGGCCTTATACACTATGACATTAAAAATACGTAACGCGGCTCGCATAATATTGTTACGATTTTTCAATTCCACGCACAATGACGCACATGCCACGCATAATTACACCATTGGCGCGTCACACGTAATGTATTACCTATATTATAATAATACTTACCTTACAGTAGTTTAGAGAGAAATATTTTGGTTTCCGTTTAAAGATTCTTTATTTCTCATATAAGATACAATGATCACTTAAAATGAGAAACTTAAAATTAAAACAATGAAAGATTATTGTCTAGTGTGCAGGGGTGTGTGCGGTCGGGTGTGCCTATGTGTGTGTTTGCACGGGTACTTGTGCTGTGTGTGTGTATTAGAAAAGGCATCCCATATTGTTATTTATATGTTGCAACGACCTGTATGGTGTAGCGGTTACCACGCCAGTCCACCATTCCAAGGGTCCCGGGTTCGATCCCCGGCGGGCAAAAAATTTTAAAATGATTAATTTATATTTTTGATCTCAGTCTGGGTGTTTGTATAATTGTCTTTGTGTGTGTCCATGGCACCCACGACACAGGGAATCCTAGCGTGGGGCTGTGAGTGTGAAGTGTTATTTATTTATTTATTTATATAATCTAAGTATAACCTCCATACAATATTTTCGAAATTTTTATACTCGAATACTGAGGGATCATTGAGGGATATTCGTAGCATCTCGTAGATTCCACAGAACTAATCCCTCGATCACGTTCTGTCACGTAGCTATGATGTTGGCATTCTTTAGCCTGAACGCCTTCGACTCTCCATAACAAATGTGCCGCACCGCGTGAACTAAATGTAAATTAAATTCCAAAGCAAAGCTCTTTGGAATATTTGCGTAAACAGACCCATGTCTAAAATAAACCAGTGTATAGGTAATGCGTACCAAAGAGCATAGAGCTCTATAGAACTAACTATATTTAAAAATGTATTGGTAATTTCGACACGTTAAAAAAACATTATTTGGATTTTTTTTGGTTTACTATAAAACAGTCGCAAATCTTTTTTAAAGGCTTTAAATAATTTAATTATTCTAATTGCTAATAATTAATTAAATAGACTTTTCTGATACGGCATAAAGATATTATATTTAAAGTTAATGGAGTTTTTTTTGTATATATTATGTTCAACGACAATATTTTTTTACGTTATTCTTTAAAAGAAAAGAAAAGACAAAATTTGTCTTTTTAATCTATACTAATATACAAAGCTGAAGAGTTTGTTTGTTTGTTTGAACGTGCTAATCTCTGGAACTACAAGTCGGATTTGAAACATTCTTTTTGTGTCTTATAGCTACATTAATGAGGAAGGTTATAGGCTATCAAGCGTTACGTTACAATTCTTAACGCGGGTGAAACCGTGTGGCACAGCTAGTAAAAAGATAAAAATAATCTCAATACCATCTTTACTTCTGACATGCAATAAGCTCCTTAGTACAACACTTTAACTACATATGATACATGTATGTAAAAGAAAATAATAACATACGATGGATGTTGTAACCATGATAGTCTAGGAGCCATCACAGTTTAAGATTAGGTTCTAAAGGTGAAATTTATTACCGTTTTCTCACATTGTTTTTTGCAATTTTATTCTTTAGATACTTTCTATTTGTATTATTTTTTATCTTAATATATATAAATTACGTGTCACAGTGTTTGTCCGCGATGGACTCCTAAACTACTTAACCAATTTAACCAAAT